>JAXIVD010008691.1:0-15000 GCA_036785275.1 Cancer borealis | reverse complement strand
AGCAAGTAATGCTGTTAGGGCGGGAGGGAGGGAAGGAGAGAAGGAGGGAAGGAGGGAAGGAGGGAAGGAGGGAAGGAGGGAAGGAGGAAGAAGGGAGGGAAGGGAGGGGAAGGGAGAGTCAGCAGAGGGGAGATGTAGTAGGAAGAAGAGGGAGCAGGGTGATGTAGCAAGAGCGAGAGAGAGAGAGAGAGAGAGAGAGAGAGAGAGAGAGAGAGAGAGAGAGAGAGAGAGAGAGAGAGAGAGAGAGAGAGAGAGAGAGAGAGAGAGAGAGAGAAGAGAGAGAGAGAGACAAAGAGAGTTCAATGTAAAAGTGAAGCACAGAGACAGAAAGGGAAAAGACAAAGCGATGTAGGAATAGAGAAAATAAAAGCTAATTCTGATTTGCTCTTCGCTACAAAAGCTTGACTGGGAGAGAGAGAGAGAGAGAGAGAGAGAGAGAGAGAGAGAGAGAGAGAGAGAGAGAGAGAGAGAGAGAGAGAGAGAGAGAGAGAGAGAGAGAGAGACGTGAAATAAATAAAAAAAAAAAGTTAATTAGATCGTCAAACTTCCAATGCAAAGATCTATCAAACAAATAAACAATAATAATAATAATAGAAAAATAAATAAATTCAAAAAATTACATAACAATCCACCAAATAACGAAATAAATTAATAAGAAAATCAACTTCATGAATACAAAATTTTATTCTCTTCCCTCATTTCCTCTTTATTGCATTATATGAATCTACTCTTCCTCTTCTATATATCCCTTCCTCCCATTCCTTCCCTTCCCCATCTTCAGAAGGCTCCCCATTCCCCCTTTTCCCTCATCCCATATACACTGAGGCCTAAGAATGGTGATAGGGGCGAGGGGAAGGAGGGAAAGGAGGGAGGGAGGTGAGGGGAAGGAAGGAAGGGAAGGAGGGGACGAAGGCTCTGGCGATAATTTAATTACAAAGGGGGAAAAATCTCTCTACCCTATTCACTCACTCCCTCTGTTCTCTCTTTCGCTCTCTACACGTTCCTCCTTTCCCACTTATTCGTATCTTAATTTATTTTTTTGTTCCTCCTCCTCCTCCTCCTCCTCCTCCTCCTCCTCCTCTTCTTCTTCTTCCTCCTGATGGTGCTTATTCTTTTTTTTCGTCGTTTGTTCATTCGGTTTAAAAGTCATTTTCATTATCTTCGTAAATTAGTTTGTTTTTTCTTTTTAGTTTGGTTTGGTGTTTAACTATATATTCACTTCCTCTTCCCTCGTCTTTCCCCTTTTCTTCCTCTTCCTCTTCCTCTTCCTTCAGTTTCCCTTGTATTCCTCCCTCTTCAATTTCACCTTCTTCAACTCTTCCTCTTTCCACGGACGCCCTCATCCCCCTCAATCTCAACCTTACACTTTCAATCCCACGCAAGTGACGGTGACGTGATGGTGAAGATGCAACGTCATGGTCTGAGTTCTAGCCTGACGGAGGTGTGAGTGAGGGAGTGAGGGAGTGAGGGAGTGAGTGAGGAAGTGAGTGAGGGAGTGACGAAGTAAGAAAGAAGGTTAGGAATGAAGGGAAGGATATAGGAAATAAGGCAACTGAAGATATGAAGGAAAGGAAGGAAGGTATGAATGAAGGTTAGGAATGAAGGGAAGGAAAATAAGAAGTAAACAAGGAGGGAAAGTGGAATGAATGAAGGAAGGAAGGAAAGAAGGAAGGAAGGAAGGAAGGAAAATCGTTTCGCTATAATGATCTTGGCACCTTGCTTAAAGGACTTTCATAAATATTGCAATTATTAGAGTTATTTTTCGCTCATGAAGGACTAATGAGTTTGCTGATTACCTGTGTTTTTACCTGGTGGCTTCCTCGATCGGAAAGAAGAAGAAAAAAAAAAAACACCAACACACAACTTCTTTAAAATAACCCAACCGGAAAGTGTTTAGGTGGAAGTTATTCACTGAGAGGAGGAAGAAAAGAAAAGAAAAAAAAAACCGTTAAATCAGAAACAAAAAACTTCGATTTCAGGAAGAACAAACGTTTAAATCTTCATATCAATTAACAGGATTAAATGGAGAAGAACATTTATATTGAGTGTTCGCTAGCGAGAGACAACAACAAAAAAAGAGAAAGAGAGAGAGAGAAGAGAGAAAGAGAAAAAGGAGTGTCGTGACAGTACCCACTAAGCTGACCCGACCTTTGGCGAACCTCAAGAACACCTGCAATTTCTCGCGGCCGGGAGAGACATTTCACGCACCGAGGCCACGTCTGAAGGCTTCCATCGACCGCCCCGCCGCCATCACCCTCTCCAGAAACATGTTTACACACCGAATATTCCCTTATGTTATCGACAAGTGCAAGGGAATACACACTCTACTTGCAATATACACAAGGCAAGGATGTGGAGTCGTATTTATCGAGAGTAAGACCGAGAAGTGAGGGTCGGGGAGGGTTAGGTTAGGTTAGGTTAGAATGGCTGGTAAAGAGTCAAGGATTCGTATAAAGGGGAAGAAATGGGTAGGTGGAGTCAAAGGAAATGGGGACAGGTATGAAAGTGGAGTGTGGTGGTGGTGGTGGTGGTGGTGGTGGTGGTGGTGGTGGAGGCAACGCTTGATGAAAGGGCGACGCAACCACAAGATGAATAAAATAAGGGATAAGGTGACTCTAGGTAACATAACTTAAAGGATTAGGGAAGGATGCAGGGTAAGGGCGGCTTCAAGAGATCGTAGGACCGCCTGAGGATGCGTGAAGGTGTAAAAAAGAGATAAAAAAGAAAAGAAAACGAGGAGTAGATGTAACATGATGTATGAAAGTGAATAAAAAAAAGGATAATAAAAAGAAAAAAGCAAGTGCAGTGTGAGATTAGATTAAGTACATGAAAGTGAAGAAAGGAAAGAAAATGTTATGTGAAAAGAGAAAAAAAGAGAGGAATGAGGAAAAGAAAATATTATGTTGAAGGTATAAAAAGAGAGAAAAGAGAGAGGAATGACGGAAGAAAAATGTTATGTGAAGGTTTAAAAAAGAACACGGGAAGAAAACATTACATAAAGGTTTAAAAGAGAAGAATGACGGAAGAAAAAACGTAACATGAATGCTTAAAGGAGAGGGAGGAGAGGAATGAGGTGCGGTATGAGAGAGTGTGTGAGGTCGACAGCAAGTTATCCTTCCCGGGAAACAGACGAGGCAAGACAAGGCAAGGCAAGGCAGGCGAGGCGAGGCGAGGCGGGTGGTTCTGGGTCAAGGCGGCAGCACCCAGACGTCACCGCCCACCATCGATTCCCAGCAAATACTAAAGTGTTTACCTCAGCGGGGCGGCGGCTCACCCGTCCTAGCCCTTGGAGGCGTAATCCAATACATCACACAACGTCCGGGAATACCTGTTTGCTGCCCTTTCCGGTAGATGCATCGACCGCCGCTGCTGCTATACCACACACACACACATACACACATACACAACACAGACACATACATACATACATACGCACACACCTCCGCTGCAGCAGTTTCAGCAATGACGCTTCAAATATTCATGAGAGCTGAGTCCGCCTCCCCGAAGACTTGTATGACACAAGCTCATCTAAAATGTACGGTTCCCTTGCACACTTACCCCGTCCCCCGCCCCCCGCCCCCCCATCCCTCCCCCAGGTACTGTGGCAAGGAGTGATTGATGGTGTCATTACCACAGTGTACGGGGTAAGAAGACTCCCACACACACACACACACACACACACACACACGGACACGGACTGCACCACTAACGACTAGGTATGAGGAGGTACAGTACTGAACACTCCACCACAATCACTTGACAGGTAAGAGAGGGGGGGAGGGACGCATACACCTGCCCCCCTCATCCCCCTCCCCACACACCTGTCCCTGCACTCACCTCTACACGAAAGCCTTTTTTCTTTAGATTATCTTTGCTCCTACCTTCCCTTCCCTTCCCTTCCCTTCCCTTTCCTTCCCTTCCCTTCACTCCCTCACCATGCAACTTTTTCTCTCACCGTCTTCTCCCTTTCCTTCCTTACTCTCCACCTCCTTCCCTCACCCCCCTCACCCCCACCCCCCTCACACAAGTGGCCGCGCAGTGGTCCGCCGTAACGATAGTCAAATCACCGGCAGCATACCCGCCACACAAGTTGATTAATACCTTTGATAAACACTCGAGAGTACGATACCCGAAGCGGACGTGAGCGGACGGACCCGAAGAGCTGCTCACCAAACGTCCCTCCCATCACCCTTCCCTTCCCTCCCCTTCCTACCTGCCCTTCCTTCTCTCCATACCACACGCCTTCATCCTCTCCTCTCCCTCCTTCTCTCTCTCTCTCTCTCTCTCTCTCTCTCTCTCTCTCTCTCTCTCTCTCTCTCTCTCTCTCTCTCTCTCTCTCTCTCTCTCTCTCTCTCCGACATCCGATGGAGACGTGTGATTTTTTCAAAGGTGATTTTTTTTGCCTGTGTCCACGTAGACGGTTCACAAATAGAGAGGTGAAGTATATCTGGCCACGACTATTTTTTCTCTCCTTTTCTTTTTCTTTTTTTTTCCCTCCTCCTCCTCCTCCTCTTTTTATTTTTTTCTTTCTTTACCAATTTTTTTTCCCCTTGCATCTACCTACCTTCCATCACTAAGAGAAGAAGAAGGAGGAGGAGGAGGAGGAGGAGGAGGAGGAGGAGGAGGAGGAGGAGGAGGAGGGGAGGAGGAGGAGGAGGGAGTGGGAGGAGGAGGAGGAGGATTTTCTGTTCGTCCTCGGCTCCTGTACATAGGCAATCAGCTGCTGTTAATCCTCCTTCGGGCTTGAGTCAGTCGTGCGTCTCCTTCCCACGTGTACAAGGAGAGGAAGGAGGAAGAAAAAAACTACACTACAATGATAATCTTCCTCAATTCAAACGAGTCAAAGAAAAAAAAAAAATAAATAAATAAATAAATAAGGATCCCCATTCCATTCCTCCTATTTTTTTTTTTTTTTCGTCCTCTCCTATTACTATATTTTTTCTTCTCTTCCTTGTATTTCATCATCTCCCTACCCTTTTTCTCTTCATTCCAACCATTTAAGTACAGTGCCTTGACCTCTCTCTCTCTCTCTCTCTCTCTTCTCTCTCTCTCCTCTCTCTCTCTCTCTCTCTCTCTCTCCGGCCCTGACCCTTCCTCTTCCCCCTCCCCCCCTCCGCCCTCCCCTCCTTTCGTCCACTTGGCAGGGAGGAGATGCAATCCATCTCACCAACATCACGGGAACCAAACATCAGACAACCTCACCGGCTACTGGGCAGTCACCTCCTCCTCCTCCTCCTCCTCCTCCTCCTCCTCTTTTTCTCTCTTTCATTTTCCCTTTCTTTCGTCTCATTCCATCTTCCTCGCATCTTCCTCCTTTCCTGCACACACCTAAACTCTCTTATTTTAATCCTCTTTTTCCCCTCTTCTCCTCCTTCAAACCTGTTCCTCCTAATTGCTGAGCTACAGGTCAATCTCTTACCTGGGCAACTACAGGCACAGGTGAACGGCCGCCCAAAAGTCTCATCTAATTAAGGGTCACCTGTATGGAGCTTCAGGTGAACTAATACTTAAATTACAGGTAAGGTTGTAATTTCATTTTATTGGAGACTTTTCTACCTTTACCTCCTCCTCGTCACACTTTATTCCTCCTCCTCCTCTTCCTCCTCCTCCTCCTCCTCCTCCTCCTCCTCCGCCCGATGTCTTGTGCCGACGGCTGCACTTGACAAGGCCGTGTTTGACCCTCGTGTTTAACTCTCGTGTTTGGTCTGTGAGTTTGTTGTTTGAGCATCGCGTTTGTTTAGTAGCCCGGCGGGTGTGGGTGGGTCTGGCCGGGGGGGGGGAGAGGAGGGGGAAGGAGGGATGAGGTGTGTTTGAGGGGTGGTAGTAGTAGTAGTAGTAGTGGTGGTGGAGAGGTGTGTTATGGAGGAGGAGGAGGAGGAGGAGGAGGAGGAGGAGGAGGAGGAGGAGGAGGAGGAGGAGGAGGAGGAGGAGGAGGAGGAGGAGGAGGAGATGATAGTCAACGTAAAAGAAAGAAAAAAAACTAAAAAATAAAGTAAAAATTCAACACAACACAATTAACAAACATTCCTCTACATACATACATACATACACACATACATACATACAAACAGACAGACATAATCTCATACACACACAATTTTCCCTTCAATTTATATAAAGTTGTAACGCCTTAACTTAAATACAAACATCCGTGACTCTATCTACGCGGAAGCCATGACGAGGCAAATCCTTTAGGGCAGGTGAGGTCATTAATTTTTTTTCCCTCAGTCTAAGTAAGCAACCACAACGCCCCTGGAGAAGCCACAGGTTAGGGTGATAGGTCAGGGGACGAGGCAGGGGCAAGGAGGCAGGGAGGAGGAGGAGGAGGATGAGGAGGAAGGGTAGGTGGAAGGAGAAGGAAGGAGGAGAAGGCAAGGAGGAGGAGACAGGGAAAAGAAGGCAGGGAGGAGGTAGGGAGGAGAAGGAAGGGAAGAGGAAGAAGGAGGCAGGGAGAAGAGAGAGGCAGGGAAGAGGAGGCAGGGAGGAGGCAGGGAGGATGAGGAAGGGTAGAGGCAGGGTAAGGCAAGGATACGTAAGAAGGGAGAGAATGTTGGGAGAAGGAAGGGATGAAAGCAAGAAGGAGTGAAAAAGATGGATAAAGCAAGTAAGAAAAGAAAAGAGACAAAAAAAAGTATAATAAAGAAGCAAGATGAAGGAAGAGGAGGAGGAAGAGGAGGAAGAGGAAGAAGAGGAAGAGGAGGAGGAGGACAATTACATGCTACAGGGGGAAGGGGGAGGAATAAATAATGGAAGGGCGATAGGAAGTGTTGTCACCTGGACCAGACCAGAGGCAAGTCACGTGACAAATGACGTCACAACCACAACATTACGGATTCTTCAAGGCGAGGACGGACGCTGACTGATTGAGGAGGAGGAGGAAAAGGAAGAGGAAGAAGAGGAGGAAGAGAAGGAGGAGGAAGAAGAGGTGAGGTTTGTACGTGGAGTTGATGTCATGCAACCTAAGTGAAATTTTTCTTTTTTTCTATTTGATTATTCAGATTATTAAAGAGATACGTTGTGAGATGAATATCAGGTGACCTAGAGACGGTGGTATGTATGAGTAAAGACAGACAGACAGACACGCAGACGGACAGACAGACAGAGAAATGACTTCTTCCACTCTCTATCTCTCAATACTGGATCATTAACACTCTCCTCTGCATCCACCTGTACAGCCATCCACCAGTCATCCACCTTGCGTCCTTAACAGTCTGCACCTCCACCACGTCCACCACCCCGATGGATTACGTTATCAGGTGGAGATTCGCGTTGTATATTTATTAACCCTTCACGTCTCCACTCGTTCTCGCTTAGTGGTTCGTCTCTTCATTACGAGGACAGGATGGTCGAGACTGATTGGAAAAGAGTCTGAGGTCCTCGCACAAATCATTGCTACTCGAGGTTCATTCACTCACTCACTCACTCACTCACTCACTCACTCACTCACTCGCTCACTCTTTCGTTTCAATTTCCTACACCCACCACCACTACCACGCAGACCGATGGGTGTCACAGCGCGTGGTAATTGCCAGCCACCTCGACAACACAGCGACACAGACACAGGGAGAAACAGCCAGAGAAAGGGAGACAGAAAAACCTAACTTCTCGTAGCGGCGGAGACAGAGGGAGAGAAAGACAGGGAAAGGAAGGAGAAAAAATTAAACCCAGTGAAAAGGGAGAAATAGAGAGGAAAATTGACTATGAAAAGGAAGTAAAGAAATTAAACTAAGTGGTGATGAAGATATTATGAGAGAGAAATAAAAAAACAAAGAAAGATGATAACAAAAATTATGTTAGATATCTTGAGGAGTCAGTTGAAAAATAAAAATGAAAATACTTCGATGAAAAAAGTCACCAATTTCATCTTCAACTTAAAAATACCTTATCAAGTCTAAGAGAGGTTTCTGAAAATGACCTCATGAATAAGTGAATGAAAACTTATATTTAAGCTACAATGAAGGTATAGAATGAAGTACACAATTCAAGTACATTACCATTGGTTGCATCAAGCCGCTTACCTGAAACAACAGAAAAGTACAGTTAGTAAAAAATTTCCTCCAATCAAGAGAGAATAAATCACAATAACATGATATGAAGTTCTCTCATTGTATGAATGTATGTATACAGGGAACACCAACTGGCTTCAATAACCAGCTACATTATATTTCAGAACACACACTACTTCACTAAGACGTGCTACATACACTCATGCGTACATACATACACAGGCCATGCACGGTGCGAGAACACACACACACACACACACACACACACACACACACACACACACACACACACACACACACACACACACACACCAAAACAACTCACTCGTCAACAAAAGCCAATCCGCCAATTTTCATTCCCCGCCGCCACTTGGGTCAGCCTCCCGCGGCGAGACACATTCAACGACCATTTTCATATCGTTTACCAGCCATTAGGCCCGTTAAAGGGAACCTTGCAATTGCATATAAACTAATCGATGGCCGCCTCCCCCTCGGGCCCCGCGTGTGTGTTTTTTTCATGGTTTCTAAGGGAAGGCGTGGCGGCATTGTGGCAGCTCTCCCTAGTATTGACAGCCCGGGACAGGTGGAGAAAGCCCCGAGGCTCTCTCAATGGGCCCTCATTTCCTACCGCTTGTTTGCTTAATGGCGGCGACCCAGCAGCCGAGTAGCAAATATGGCGAGGTTGTGGTGGCGCGAAGTGCCGGTGGTCAGAGTCATTTGGAGGCGTCCCGCGAGGCCCAGCGTCTCCACATCACCCTGGCCGCGGCGCCTTAAAGATGAAGGCAGTGCTTGCTGCCCCGCGGGAGTGGCGCCGCGACAATTTATGTGAAGGAGTCTCCCTCCCCCCACCCCCCACCCCACCAGCCACCTCCTGTGTTCCCCGCGGCGACGGTGTTCCTGCGGCGTCCTGTTCCTGTGCCGCCAAGGGAACGCGCGTGGGCGGGCGTGAGGTCGTCTGGCCGCTACCGCCGCAGCCGCCACCGCCCGCAGGGTTCCGCCGGCAAAGTCACGGACGAGAGCTTTGTGAGCGACGCCCAAACTTGACACGTGATATGACTTTAATACCTTAAACACATGCGCGGCCAACAATGGCCCGTGTGCCGCGCTCCGTCTGTTGGCGGAGCAGGGAGGGGGTGGCGGGCCCTGCGGGGGGCGCAGGAAGCGGGACTCCGGTAATCAAAAGACAGGGGGAGGGAAGCGGAAAAAGGAATAGGAGAAAATAGATTGGTTGGCTCCCAATTAGAGGCCTTGTAAACAGGAGTGAGATGAATAACCCGCGTGTGAGTGGGCGGAAGTGTGGTCGCACTTCAATAAGAAATGAATAATCAGATATATAACTAATCATATAAATATATATATATATATATATATATATATATATATATATATATATATATATATATATATATATATATATATATATATATATATATGTATAATGATAGGGTAGACATAAATCTAGTGTTGAGCTGCGTCGGCTGCCCTTGAAGCTTCTTCCATCAAAGTCAGCCGAAAAGAAATTAGGCGTGAGAACACCGTTTTCTATGAAAGGGTGTAAACAATGCCACCAGTTGTCACCCTCGAGGCGCGCTCCACTGACCAACTTCCTGCTTATGATGAGGTGCCTGCCTACCTGCCTGCCTGCCTGCCTGCCTGCCTGTGAACTACTTGATCATCCTTCCACGGGTGTCTCGATACAGTACACATTAGCGTGCCATCCCATGTATCAGTAAGCCCAGCAGCACCACCACGCCTGAGCACCATCACAACCACCGCCTTAGCCGCGCCTCGCCCGTGACAAACCATTAACGACGCCAAGTAAACGAACAAAAACATTCTATTACATAAAAGGCTCAGCTCACGCCTTCCTTCACCTGTCCGTGGATCGACAACAGCACAACGAGCCTCGCCAAGCCTGGCAGGATAAGGCGACACATCAGGAAACTATTAAAGCGCATCATATGAGGTGCCACAATGGAACAAACAGAGCGGGGTGCCACACGGGGGCGTCACACACTGCCACGTGGCGCTGCTCCATCATCCTCGCGACAGTAGTGACGGTGGGGGTGTTTGGGGGGGGCGGGGGGTGAGGTAGGGGTGGCGGAGTAAGGAGCTCAAGGCAGACGGACGCTCATCCCTCCTTTGATCCGTCGACTCTGAGGGACAAATTCGACACGAGGAGGAGCGATGCACGGACTGCTTTTGCCTCGCTCGTGACCACTACGCACCACCACTTCCTGTCTCACTGACGACTCGGCCTGCTGCGGTTACGGCCTCGCGGATAACAAAGTTGCAATCCTATTGAGCCCAACCCGGTCCACCCCGCCTCCCCCCACTCACACCGCGGGAGTAATACAGTTTTGTGGTCAGATCGCATGAATGAGGAGCGAAAGGGACTTGGGTCGAGGGCAAGGATGACAAGGCTAAGGCATTCACCACACAAATACTCCATCCTGAGTCTGGCTCAAGGTATAACTTTACAACTTGTATGGTTTCTTTAGCTCTGTATGTCTGTCTGTCTGTGTCTCTGTGTCTCTCTCTCTCTCTCTCTCATTCTTAATTCTCTCTCTTTCTGTATTCTTATTCAATCTTTATCTAGTTACTCAAAAATTCCTCAAAAATATTATAAACGAGTATACGTGAAAATTTTTGGTTTCGTTTAACTTAATTGTTTTCTTTTCTTTTTTCTTTCTTTATAATTGAAAACAACATTTTCTTTCACATGGAGTCAATCACACATCACTGTCTTACCTGTCTCAAAATAAAAGAAAACATACAGGTAAAAACTAATTGGAAAAAAAAAAGACAAAAGAGAGAGACATGGACCTACGAAAAGGCGTCAAAGAGATAAAGAAAAAAAAGAAAGAAAGGGATATAGAAAAAATAATAACAGTAGATAACAACTAAAAAAAAAAAAAAAGAGTAGAAAGGGGGGAGGGGGTAAGGGGGGAGTAAAAAAAAAAAAATTGCAATCGCACGAGTTGAAGGAAAAGAGAAAAATAGTTACATTGCTTTTGTCTCACTTTTGTCTTACTTTTATTCCACTTTTATTTCACTTTTATTCCACTTTTGTTTCACTTTTGTTGGAACTTTTGTTAAGGGGCAGCAGCGTCAGCGTCTTTACTTTTGTGGCGCTATTGTTTCGCATCATTAGCGCACCGCAGCATCTCATTAAGGCCGTCAGGTGAGCGGGTTTTTCCTTTTCATCATTATGATCCTCCATTGTCTGGCCCGTGACGCTGACGACAGGCAAGACAGTGCTATTGTTACCCTCCCCTGCTGCCTCAACCTCCCTACCACCCTACCACTCCCCTTCCACTCCCTCACTCACTCCTCTTTCTCTCTACTTTCCCTTCACCCCAGCCACCTGCCTACTCCCAGCCTCTAATACTCCTGTTCCCCTCTCCTTCCCCTTACCACCTGCCCCTTCCCAGCACTCACCTTCCCCTGTTTCGCCCCCTGTACACCCCTGCTTCCCCTTTATCACCTGCCCAATACAGGTATCACTCACCTCCCCCAACACCTCTCTACTTCCTTTCTCTCACGTTCGCTCCCTCCCCCTTTACCTCCCCATCGTATTAATCTCCCCACCACTTACATCCTCCCCCTACAACATGTCCCTTTTCTCGCCCCAACACCACCACAACTACCACCATCACCACCATCACAAGCCCTTTATTCATTGGTCAAAGTTTCAGGAGAGGAGAGGAGAGGAGATAGTGTGAGGGAGATGACCTACGTTGATGCAAATACGTGATCTCCTCCTCCTCCTCTTCCTCCTCTCTTTTATTCATCAGTAAGTATGTAAAACTAATAATAAAAAGACTATAATAGATACAATACAAGCACGATAGAGGTCACTAATAGCAGGAAGGATGTTTGAGTCCACACAACACTTGATTCCCGACACGCAAAGGGAGGGAGAGAGAAAAAGAGGAATCACGCAATGTTTTTTCCGACGAGAGAGAGAGAGAGAGAGAGAGAGAGAGAGAGAGAGAGAGAGAGAGAGAGAGAGAGAGAGAGAGAGAGAGAGAGAGAGAGAGAGAGAGAGAGAGAGTAGTATTTATTCAGTAGAGCGAAGGGTTCTGAACAACGGATAACAAGAGTGCAGTAAATTTTCATACACCGAATCATGTTTATTGGGAGTCGAATGAAATATTTTGCAAGACTCTTCGAAAATTTGTTGTTGTTGTTATTACTAAGTCTATTTACTGCGATAATCAGCTAGAAAACACATATAGACCAGTAGTGAACGAAAAAGATGCATGTATATATATTTCATTTACTCCAGAACTGATGTGATTAATATAAGAAGACGTAAACGTGGGTGGGCGTGAGTGGGCGGGCAAAACGTGGTATTCATCAACCCTTGCAACCTTCCGAACACGTACTTACTCACGAACCTGTCAGTTTTAACAAGACTTAACGTAACTAGAATCACATCTCACCCTATTTAATCGAAGTCTTTACAAGCTACCAATAAGAGGACTCGATGCTAAATCATCATCTTACATTCACTTCACCTTTTAAGATACAAAGTGAGAGGACGAGAGAAAAAAAAACACCATGACAACATTTCTCCTCCATGAAATTGTACGTGACATTTAGTAAAGTTAGGAAGCCATGTAGCGTGATCCTCTTGCTGTGGCGGTGAGGGGAAGGGAAGAGTAAGGAAGGGGAAGGGGAAGGGAAGGGGTAAGGAAGGGGAAGGGGAAGATCGTAAGGGTGGAGTAAGGAAGATGTAGAGAGAGGGAAAGCAGCGTTACCCTTGGGCATGGATTGTGAAAAAGTCAGTGTGGGTCCCATGGAGTTAAATTTAAGTGAAGGTAAGCGATTGGGTATACTATTATTTTTTGTATGAAGGATGAAAAGGTTAGAAAAAACAAGGAAAGATCAAAAGAAAATGTATTTGTGGAGTTTTAGCTCATGAAGAAAAAAATGTTAAAAAAAATAATGATTGATTTTATTTCTATTTTCACTTCGTTTTAGCGAAGGAAAATGGAATTGATATATAAATAAAACATGTTACAAGGAACATATGCAAGACAAACAACACACACACACACACACACACACACACACACACACACACACACACACACACACACACCTATCTATCTATTTATCTATCTATCTCTTCATTTCCTCGACACATCTATTCTTTTTTCGCGTAACACTGGCATAATGGAATGAAAAACACGATGATTGGCAATCCACTCTATTAAATAACAAAACACACACAGGAGAAACAACTGTGCACATCCGTCTGTTGAAGGAGGAGGAGGAGGAGGAGGAGGAGGAGGAGGAGGAGGAGGAGGAGGAGGAGGAGGAGGAGGAGGAGGAGGAGGAAGAGGAGGAAGAGGAGGAGGAGCTGCCTCTCATATTTATTATCGCAAAACAAGAGGGTACGCACGCAGGGTAGGAGGGAGGGAGGAGGAGGGGTTTAGGGGGGGGTGCTGTTGTTTGGGGGGGTGAGGGTGGGGGGTGAGAGGGAAAAAAGAAAGGCGTGTAAGGAGCTGTTAGAGTAATTAGAAGGTTGCTGGGCCGACGGCAGGCAGCGACAAGCACAAAGACTCCGCTGTCAGGCCGTGCACAATGGCGAAAACACAGGGTCCTCCTCCTCCTCCTCCTCCTCCTTCTCCTCCTCCTCCTCCTCCAAGGGTGACAGGAAGCTGGCGGCGAAATATTCTTCAAGTTTAAGGGTTTTCAGCAAAGAGAGTGGCAGGTGGACGAAGAGAAGGACAGACAGGAGGAGGAGGAGGAGGAGGAGGAGGAGGAGGAGGAGTGTGTGTGTGTGTATGTATGTGTGTGTGTGTTGTGTGTGTGTGTGGTGTGTGTGTGTGTGTAGTAGTAGTAATAGTACAAGCCTTTAATACTTCTTGCACACCTACAGAAGCAGAGGGAAGTAGTAGTAGTAGTAACAGCAGGAGGGAACGAAGAGGGAAGGAGGAAGAGGAGGAAGAGGAGGAGGAGGAGGAAGAACGAAGGGTAAGTAACATGCAAGATAAACGGAGGAAGAGGGAGAGGAAGAGGAGGAGGAGGTAGCTAAAGGGGAACATGTGAGGGATTGAGAAAGGGTAAAGGGAGGTAACGGGAAGTTTCTACACCGTTTATATACAAGGAGAAGGGAGGAGGAGGAGGAGGAGGAGGAGGAGGAGGAGGAGGAGGAGGAGGAGGAGGAGGAGGAGGAGGAGGAAGGTGGAAGAAGAACGGTTTGAACTTGCTAAATGTAGGAGGGAAGGGGAGGCGGTGGAATTAAGAGTTATTATGTGCTAAATGAGGAAGCGACGTGACTGTAGATCCACCCTCATCCACCCCCATCCACCCTCATCCACACCCATCCACCCAACCCTCTCTCTCTCCCTCCCTCTAGTTCTCTTCAGGCGATAATTACGGCGGGGTAAAGGCAACGAAACAATGCATAGCGGCAGGAGCTGAAAACACTGTCGATGGTAGTACAATAGAACCTAAGACGTCGTTCGTTCGCCCTCCCTAACCCTCTCCCTCTCTCACCCTCTCTCTTTCTCTTTTCTCCCCTCCCCTCGTCCGTGTCACCGAGAGGAAGAGATGAAGGAAGGCGGAAGAGGTAAATAACACTAAAACAGGACTAGGAGAAGGAAGAGAAGGAGAAGGAAGGAAGATAATAATACAAACTGTACTCTCCTAGCACACCAAAACATTTTCTAAACACGCATTCCCTAAGAGACAATGATTTAGAAGCAACATCAGTCACTAGGGAAAGGAAAGAAGGAAGGAAGGAAGGAAGGAAGGATGGAAGGAAGAAAGGAAGGAAAAGCGAGTGTAGGACGAGGAAAAGAAGCAGGAGGAAAGGAAAGAAAAAAAGGTTGGAAAGGGGGAGAGGAGGAAGGAACGAAGGAGGGGGAAAGGAAGCAGAGAAAGAGGACAAGGACGATGGTAAGGAAAGGGTTAAGAAAAATATGCTGGAAGACTAAAAAGAACGGTGTGAAGGACAAAGAGAAAGAGAGAAAGAGAG
>JAXIVD010008690.1:12500-16940 GCA_036785275.1 Cancer borealis | reverse complement strand
GTAGCTGTACATGTTGTGGCCTTGTGTTATTTGTTATAGTCATTGCAATGCACACGTACACACACACACACACACACACACACACACACACACACACACACACACACACACACACACACACACACACACACACACACACACACACACACACACACACACACATGCACACACTCACTCACTCATATAAGAAGAAAAAAAAGTCTGATTCAACACATTTCCTTTCAATTAGGAGTAAGTAAACATTATATTCATAAGATTACACAACGGACATTTAACAGGAAACGCGATGTAACCTCACGCATGCACCGTCAGTCAGTCTCATTACTGTACCACATTATCGCGTCTCCTTTCACTGTATGAATTGTAGTTTGTGTTGCATATGTATATAAGAAAATGCCATTATTCGTATTAACATTACTGTTTTTTTTTTCTATACTTTTGCGACCTTGTATATACATAAGACACATGTCGGAAAACTTTGAATTTAAACAGAAAATTTAAAACATATTAGTATTAGTATTAGTATTAGTTTTAGTAGCTTCCAAACCCTTATTTAAATTCTAAACCCATTTTAACTAACCCATTTAACCTCAAACCCCATTAGCATCAACCCATGCATACTCCAAAACATAATTTTCATCCACCTACGTATACTTCAAACCCATTTTCAAGCCATTTAGTAGTAGTAGTAGTAGTAGTAGTAGTAGTAGTAGTAGTAGTAGTAGTAGTAGTAGTAGTAGTAGTAGTAGTAAGCATCATCAACTTTCGCATTGCTATCCTCACTTCTTCCTTCACTCTTACCGGATCTGCTTCTGCTACATCTGCTGCTGCTATTGGTGCGGCGTACACTACCTACTTGCTGCTGCTATTACCGCTTTGTATGATAGGAAGGGAAACTTACTTCCCTCAACCACCTGCTATTGCGGAGAGAGAAAAATGAGAGAGAGAGAGAGAGAGACAGAGAGAGATAAAAAAAACTACTTCGATATAGATCAGAAAATTATAAATAGAAAACTTAAATTGATGCAATAAAACATATTAAACAAGGTCATATGTTAATAATAAATATATACGTATATATAAAAACAAATGCAAGGCGTCTATATAATCAATAAGTTGTATCCGTTTTCTTTGTGATTTATTTTAATAGAAAACTGACCTAATACCCGAAGCGTTATGAAAAACTAGAGCAAAAGTGAGATTAGAGACCCGAGGTGATGCAACGATAGACAGTTTTTTATATATATAATTTTAGACTCTCTCTCTCTCTCTTTCTCTCTCTCTTTCTTTCTTTTTCTCTTTCTCTCTCCTAAGCATCAATATATCATCCAGTAAAAGGTGTTATATGATTTTGAACCTTATAAACAAGAGTCATTGAGTTCATATTGGTGTGGATTTTCGAAGTCAGTTTCTCTTCTCGGTAAAATTTATAGTGGCAGTAGAATTCTCTCTCTCTCTTTCTCTCTCTCTCTCTCTCTCTCTCTCTCTCTCTCTCTCTCTCTCTCTCTCTCTCTCTCTCTCTCTCTCTCTCTCTCTCTCTCTCTCTCTCAATCAATCAATCAATCAATTAATTAGTTTACCTGCCTGTCTGTCTGTCTATTTATTTTTCTTTTGTTTATCTTGATGTTTGACTATTTGTATCTACGTTTCTATTTTCTATCTATCTATCTATCTATCTAACATGTATCTATTTGTCAATCTGTTATTCTATCTATATAACCTGAACATTTTTTTTATTATTATTTTGAAGGTCAACGTTGATCAAAAGATTTAATAAAAAGCGTTTTAATCTTCCTAATTGAAACTCGCGTTGTTTTTCGTAATATAATATAATCTTTCGTTATGGCAAATTATGTGATTAACCCGTTTGATTTCAGCTTCACACATACACACACACACACACACACACACACACACACACACACACACACACACACACACACACACACACACACACACACACACACACACACACACACACACACGTAGCCTCAACATAATCACGCTCGTTGGATTCTGCAAATGCCTATGACCACGCTCTCTCTCTCTCTCTCTCTCTCTCTCTCTCTCTCTCTCTCTCTCTCTCTCTCTCTCTCTCTCTCTCTCTCTCTCTCTCTCTCTCTCTCTCTCTCTCTCTCTCTCTCTCTCTCTCTCTCTCTCTCTTTCTCTCTCTCTCTCTCTCTCCATTACACAATACAAAGTTTTATCACATCTCCATGACTCACAATTTCCATTATATTTTTGGCTCCGATTAATTTTTTTTTCCTTCTCTCCATGTCACGCGCAGTATCATGACTAGGTTGCTATAATTATATATATTTTTTTTTCCTTAAGGTTTTATTTCTATTGTAAAGTTTCCCCTCAAGTCTAAGTAGGAAGGGGAAGGATGGATGGATGTTGAGGTTACCAAAGGGAGTAATAATTTCTAAGGGTCGCGTCCCCTCCCTTTACTCCCCCTTAATTCACTCCTTTAACTATGCTGTTCTTCATTGTTTCTGTTATTTACTGTTTTAATCCCTGTGTTACTGTTGGGATTTGTACGCTAATCCTGCTGTCCTAATTTTTTTCTTCCTGTTTGAAATCCTTTGATATCTTACTTTTCTTTCTTTCTTCTGTTAATCTTATTTTTTATTTTTTTTATTATATCTTTATTTAGCTTTTTTTTGTGTGTCGTTCAATCACTGTTTTTTTCTGCTTCTGTGTTTATTTCTCCCTTCCTCTTCCTTTCTCTCTCCCTTCCTCTATTTTACTCTCCCTTACTCTCCCTTTCTCTCCCTCCCTCTCCCTTACTCTTACTCTCAACATGACTTTGCTTTGCTAACTCCCCGAGACGCAAGTAAATTTACTATCTATTTTTTCTTCGCACAAATTTATACTAATGTTTACTCAGCGTTCATTGCATCTTTTTTTTTTCTGCACCTTTTTCTTCCTCCGTTCACATAATATTATCTACTTGTTACATCACATTATTTCTATTACGCTTCGTTGTTGTTTTATTTTTATTTTTTTATTCCTTGTTCTTGTTTTTGTTTTATTTATTCTACTACACATCGTCTATTGCCTTGTATAGTTTTATTGTCTTATACTTTCCCTTCCTTTCTCTTTATTTATATTCTCTCCACTTCCTTATAACGTTCCGGTATTGCATAGTTCTTCTCTTCACTTCCCTTCTCTTCTCTTCTCTTCTCTTCTCTTCTATCCTTCCCACTATGTTCGTTGGTGCGTGTTCCTTCCTCTTTCCTCTCACTCACCCAATGTGCGCCACCCCCCCGTCCCCCCTTCTTCCTATTGCATCAAAGGCCTTTTGTTCCGTCATAACCTGACCTCGTGTTGTCGTTGCAAAATATCTCTACAATAAATAGCTAAGTTTACTCGCATTGATGAAGGGAAAGGTGGAAAGAGATCAATGGGATGGACTTTAAAGGGAAGGGAATTTTTTGGTAGAATGTGGAACAGGAGGGGAGGAAATAAAGGGGTGAAGGACGGGAAAGAGATGAGTAGAGAGGGAGGAGTTGATTGCTGGGGAAAGTGAGGGAAGGAATGGGAGGAGGAAGGGGAGGGGAAGGGGAAAAAGTGCAGGGAACGTCGCAATGTGCATTCTCTGGTTGACTGAATGACTGACTGATTGACTAACTGACTGATTGACTGACTGAAAAGAGTCCAACTGTTCTCTATTGACACTTTTCCGACACACTGCCTCTGCGTGGATGACTGAATGAATGACTGGCTCCGTGAATGCATGAATAACCAGGTGTCCACATAGGCTACCTGACTCACCACTCACTCACTCACTCACTCACTCACTCACTACCTGACTATGTGTATGTATGTATGTATGTATGTATGTGTGTGTGTATGTCCTTCTAACTCCTGCGTCACCTCACTCACTCCTTGATTTGCAATACTGAATCATCACTTTTTTTTTCTTGTACACATTCTTTCGTTCATTTTTTTCCTTTTTTTCCCTCCCTTGTACTGAAACACACATTGTCTTTGTTCATTTCATAGAATCATGATGACGCGAGGGAAAAAAAATAGGAGGAAAATCAGATTCCAAATAATTTCCTCACGAGCTGAATTGGTGGTGTAGAAATTATACATTTTTTTTTTATATATATCTATACATTTTTCTTTCTTTCTTTCCTTATTCTCCCTTCCCTCCCTTCGGTCTCCTCACACCTGCCCAAGAGAGGTGCAAGAGAGGCAGGTGTTAGGTTCGTGTTTCCAGATACAACTTTATCCTATTTCCCTTAGGCTTATCTGGATCTAAAGTTACCTAGTCTTTACCTTCACCTGTAATTAAGTTTGTGTAGGTGTTCTTTTAGGTTTATAGATGAGAGATGTAAGTTTGTATTCTTATTTTCGTTTTTATATTGGTTTTGAATCTATGTAATAAGAAAAAACAATATATATAGTGAATTAGAACACCTGGTCTTTACT
>JAXIVD010008690.1:0-10000 GCA_036785275.1 Cancer borealis | reverse complement strand
TCCGTAGTGGTGACAGAGGCGACGTGACACAATGCAAGTTGTACGTCCGACATTTACTAAAAAATTTTCTTGTTTATATTCGTATTGTTACTTATTTTTCTTGTTTGATTTTTAGTTGTTTTGATTATTTTTTTTGGGCGGGGGCGTTTTGTTTTGTTTTGTATTGTTTTTCTGTAGTATTATTATTTATAGTTTTCGTAGCAATTTTTTTTTTTATCCGTTTTAATGTTATTTTTCTTATCTTCATCGTGTTTCAATTTCCAGTAACATATTTTCATTTGTTTCCTTTCACTCACACCTTCAGTCTTAGTACCTTTTCGTTTTTATCAGATGTTCTCCCCATCATTCTTATTATTTTTCCTATTAAACTCTTTTTCTTACATTCACTTTCCTTTAAATCTCTCTCCTCTCTCCTACGTGTTATATTTGCCCTTTAACCTTTCCTAAACTCTTTCCTTAATTAACACACACTTGAATCACCCAACAAGAGGATTCAATTACACTCCTTTACCTGCATCCATTACCATTAGAACCTACACACTTAGCACTCCATACACTACAATTACGTACCATTAAACACTCTTCAATCCTACGAAAAAGTAAAAAAATCACATTAAAATCACAAAAAAAAACATATATCCTTCAGGTAAGAGGAAGTATTGAGTTTAATTTTACTTATTGTTATTATTAGTATTCATATATTCATACTCGTTGTTCCCTTGCATGCCGGGTGAGTCTCTAAGAGTGAAGAAAATGAGTGTCATTGACGGTAATCTCTTCTAAATTTGCTTAAGCTTCTTGGTCTTGTGTTGCAGGATGGGTGGCAGCGGTTTGGCAGCCCTCAGTCAACGCTCAGAGCTTACTGGTGAGTTTCCTACCCCCCCTAACCACCCCCCACTCTCTCTCTCTCTCTCTCTCTCTCTCTCTCTCTCTCTCTCTCTCTCTCTCGTGATGTAACGTACTCAAGGTCATTCAACATTATGCTTTACACCAGACAGCCTCGATGACCAAAAGGTGGAACTCCCCTGCTTTCTTCTTCTCTCTCCCTCCTCTCCCTCCCTCCCTTCTCTCCCTTACTTCTTTCCTCCACTCATTTCCCTCCCCCCTCCCCCTCTCTCCCTTCGCGCTTGTTTGCCGCGGAGGGTGTGTTATGGTGGGATAATAACATTGGGGTTGGAGGGGTGATTAAACTGCGTGCTTTTGTGTGTGTTGGGAGAGGCTGTGTGTGTGTGTGTGTGTGTGTGTGTGTGTGTGTGTGTGTGTGTGTGTGTGTGTGTGTGTGTGTGTGTTATTGTTGTTGTTGTTGCATGTAAGCTGAGAGTTTGCTTGATACAGCGTGAGAGGGAGAGAAAGAGACAAAAAAAAAAGAAAGAGAGAAAAAAAAAGGGAGAAAGAGAGAGAGAGAGTAATCTAGTTCAAACCACGAACTAATAATAATAATCTTCTGCATAACTTCTCTCTTTCCTCCTTCACAGTCTCCTCCCGACACGTTGCCGAAGGGAGGAGAGCGTCTAGACACCCATCACTCAGTGCTTCCCTTAGTGAGATTCGTTTGCAAGGACAGGACCGAAGGCTATTATGGAGACATGGACTTCGGGTGCATCGTGTTCCACTACTGCGCTGAAGATGGCCAATTGTTCTCCTTTAAATGTGATGAAGGAATGAAATTTAATGAGGTGAGACGAGGTTCAGGGAAAAGTTTTTGTACTGAATGTTAATTATATCCTTCCTTGAGTTGCCAATACTTTCGTGTGTAAGAATTCTGGGATCTTAGGTTTAATTTTTTCATAATTTCACGTTTATACTTTAATAAATTTTTGATATTTTCTTGTATATATAAAGGGTTTGATATGGTATCTTTTCATGTCATTACCCAAATGAACTGCTTTTATATTTGGGTATAAAATGAACGTTATTTCCTCCTATATAGTGATAATTAATTCTTTTTCAACAGTGAGCCTTTCTTTGTTGTTACCCTTTCCTATCACTTCCTATCACTGCTTGACTGAGGAGATCACGTTACGCCTGCCAATGACCTGCCTGTTAACCTTGCTTGTTTTGACTCGGCATCCAACATGTATAATCAGGCTTCACCACGAGGAAGAAAGAACACGTTTTTTTCGTTATTGTTATGTTATACGGTTTCGCGTGGCCTCGAAACAACCCTATACACCACCCTTTGAAAACACCACGTCTCCTTCCCGTTACACTTCCTATCAACCTTCAAGTGACAACCACACCTTCCCCACACTCTCACCACACCCTCTTTTGCATCCACCGTCTGTCGTGTGACCTGTAGGAGCCGTGTTTAGACTGCTTGATGACCTTGCATTGGCTCGCTGGCTTCAGGCACTGAGTCCCTCTCGGATGTGTGTAATGAAAGGGTTGTCGTTCACCCGTGAGAGAGGAAAGATGTGGACTTTCACTTTAGACATCACGGTTAGGCTTGTTGAGTGACGATGTCTCTTGTGACCTATCTGTACCTTATGATCTATGCTTACGAATTATTCATCTCCTTCCTCCTCGTTCTCTTCCTTACATACATATACATACAGACACACACACACACACACACACACACACACACACACACACACACACACACACACACACACACACACACACACACACACACACACACACACACACACACACACACACACACACACACACACAGTATTATTGATGACAACATTCCTCCCTCCACTCATGTGTTGCTGTATTGCAGGAGACGACCTCGTGCAGCGCCGGGTACTTCGGGGATTGTAGTGACCCGCAGATCGTGGGTTCCGCCAGACGCGACAAACCTACAAGATCCCCCAACGCTGACACCATAGTGAAAGTTCCTGGTTTTATTATAAAGGCCGAGAAGGAAGGCGTGGAAGAACTAGGGAAGGATCCAGAGTCTGTCATCAAGCATGAAGACCCAGCACTCCAATCAGACTACTATAACAATCACTACGATGCAGACGACCAGGATACGGACGCTTCGAATAGAGTCTCCAGGAGCAATATCAAACGGTCGTCGTCTTCGAGCACGTTGGACAGTCCCATGATGTCTGCACTATCTGCCTTCGCCTCCCTCGCCAACATTCCTCTGGACAACTCTATGCTTGATGAGGGCCACAGGGAGGGCCGTGGAAGGAACATTGATCGCATGGACCACTTCGACACTGTGGACAGAGCCTTCATGACCCATCCATCCCAACACCGCAGGACACCGCAGAAACAGGGCGGCTTAGGGCTCATAGAATTGCCTTTCTTCCAGACTGAGACAAAAAAAGGGAGAGGCACTGCCCATCACGGTCCACCACGCGTTCAAAGCATCATCAAGACCCATCACCGTCGGCCTCACCCAAGACCCGATGCGCAAAATCCATTTTTCGAGCCTCCATCACGGTTTCAGCGGCCGCCTCAGCGCTATCCGGTTGGCGCGAACTTTGACCTCTTCAATGACGATCGTTACGAATCGGTGCAAAGCAAACCCTCGGCAGACTCCTTCCGTCCCTCGTCGCTGCTGAACAGTGGTCATGATGACGACTTCCGCCCTGTGACGGAGACCAATCAGTCCCCGGAAGCCCGAGAGGCGGCTGACCTGGCTCGTCCTCACAGGGAGGCTCAAGGGGTTAGAAGCGCTGTTGCCACTACCTTCCAAAACTTTTCTCCCGGGCCTTCCCACCATAGCTCGGGCGTTGGGTTCCCAGGTCATAACACCTTCACCAGCCCCGCCCTGTCGTCTAGACCCGTCCAGGATGTCCCTACAGGATTCCACACAGGATCTCACTTCCCCTCCACCGGCAGCTTCTTGTTCCACCAGCCGCCTGTTCCCTCACTCGTCTCGAGTAGACCATTCCACCATGCTCTGCCGTCTGGAACGGGTTTCCGCGGCAACCCACCCTCCAATATTCAGCCGCAAGGCTCTTTTGGGTTTCAGCCTCAGCCTCAGCCCCAGCACCAGCCTCAGTCTCAGCCTCAGCCCCAGCCTCGGCCTCAGCACCATCCTCAGCCTCAGCATCGTCCTCAGCCTCAGCCTCAGCATCATTCTCGCCCTGTTCCTCAACCGGGTCACAGCATAGTTCGCCAAACGCTGCCACAGTTCAGTCAGTCATTTGGTCATCAGCCTCATCCACAACTACAGCCCCAGACAGTGCCGAGCTTCAGTCAGTCATCCACGCAAACATTTGGTCGCCCTAAAAAGCCTCAGCCAACGCAAACCTTTAACTTCCCCAAGCCGAGGCCGCCCCAGACACCACGCTCCGTCTTCGGAGAAAGCTTCACCCCCCACCCATCTGTCTTTAGGCAGGACATTACCACACCATCTGCACCACCACAATCAGCGCATAAATTTGAACGTCCATCTACTGCTCCGCAGCCCTTCAACGTTTTCAATCTGGCAGAGATTCCTTTACCAACTAAAGACAGTTTTGGCAGACCATCTTCAAGGCCAACTTTCTCAAATTCAGGTGCTCCAGGGAGCAACAACTTTAAAGTTTTCTCTCCAACACCTTTCACAGATACAACTTTAAAGCCTCTGGATGACTTTGACTTTGATAATCCAGAGCTGCAGCAAGAGAGTCCCCTGGGCGAGAAGGACACACAACAACAGCAACATCAGCCATCTCCTCCTGTTCGCCGGCCGTCAAAGCGTCCCACACCCCCACGCTCTCCACAAAACCATTTCCGCCATCCAGATTCCAGCGTCCACGATCAACCCCGAACCCAAGACAACCCTGATCCACTAGAGGCCTTTGGTCGCCCTTTGGGAGAAAGGCCGAGAGGCAGGCCTGCGGTGAGGCCGGCAAAGGATCAAACACAGAGCACTAGACGTAAGCCAGCCACTGCCGTCACAGAGAAACCCATGAGGCGGAGGCCTTCCAGAACGCGACAACCCACCAAGCCACTCGACCCAGCACCCTCCCGCACCATCCAGCAGGGAGAGCACCGGCCCTTCAGCCAAGCTGGTGAAAAGCTGCCGCAGGTGCCAAACCTCCAGCCACAGCCCATTCCTCACGTGACTGAGCAGGACCCTTTCGTCGATACCACACACTTCACCTCCCACACAGAGAAACCTTTTACGCGATTCCCGAGTACCTTCGATCACCAGCCTGAGGAAAAATTCCATCAGTCGTCTGACTTCCCTACAGGTGTGGGTAATGTGCCTGAGGGACAATTCCACCAGTCGCCTGACTTCCCAACAGGCGTGGGTAACGTGCCTGACTTCCCTAGAGGTGTGGGTAACGTGCCTGACTTCCCTAGAGGTGTGGGTAACGTGCCTGACTTCCCTAGAGGTGTGGGTAACGTGCCTGACTTCCCTAGAGGTGTGGGTAACGTGCCTGACTTCCCTAGAGGTGTGGGTAACGTGCCTGACTTCCCTACAGGTGTGGGTAACGTGCCTGACTTCCCTACAGGTGTGGGTAACGTGCCTGACTTCCCTACAGGTGTGGATAACGTGCCTGAAGGACAATTCCATCATTCGCCTGATGTATTCGACTTCCCAACAGGCGTGGGTAGCGTGCCTGAGGGGTCTCAACACCTGGGAAATGACATTCACCCAGACTTTGGTTTTGGCAACGCTCCGAGAGGGGTAAAAGGAGAGGAATTGAGCACCGTGGAGGGCGTTGAAGAGAACACCAATGTTATTCAGCCAGCTGAAGGTGACCCTCTATATGTAGCTGATGAAGAAGTCTCGCCTACTACTCCCCTTCCAATTCCCGACACCACGACCGAAACACCATTCCAGCGACGCCGTCCCAGCATCAGGACACGCCCGCGGCAACGTGGTCCCTCGCGTACCACAACGCCGCCTCCGTCTCCAGACACCTTCCAGTCAGAAGACCCTGTCCAATACGATGATGAATATTCTGACGATTCTTTGGTAGCCATCCAGACCACAACCACCGAGGACACGCCAACCACCATCACCACGCTCTCACCATTCAGGCAGAGGATAAAAGACCGCCTAAATCGTCTAAATAATAGGAGGAGGCAGAGTATTGCCTCCCGCACAACTACAAGGCAACCAGCCTCCAAGCAAACCCCTTCACGCTCTACCACCAGGCAGCCCACCAATGACCGAACCCCTTCACGCGCTTCTACCAGGCAGCCCACCAATGACCGAACCCCTTCACGCGCTTCTACCAGGCAGCCCACCAATGACCAAGGCTCTGTTCGCTTCTCTGGTACTCAACCAAGCTCCGAACGAGGCCATTCACGCACTTCTACCAGGCAGCCCAACAATGACCAAGGCTCTGTTCGCTTCACTAGCACTCAGCTCAACTCTGATGACAAGTCAAATTCTGATCAGATCACTACGACTGTGTCTCCGCGACGCCGTCTGCTGCGACCTCTAGGGTTTGATCGTAGTAGGTTCCAAAGCTTCAGAAACAAGCTGAGGAACCGCAGCAGGAGCAGAGTGACTACGACTGAGACACCTCATGAAGAGGAAGATACAATCAACATTTCAGAGACTCCCGAAGAGGAAATCTTTTCCAGTGGAGGACGGGCAAGGAGACTGAACAGGTTCAGCCCCAGGCCAGCTGACACCAATGAGGAAGGCGTTCTTGTGGTCAAGGAGATTTTAAGATCTTCGGATCAGGAGGTTCAAGAGACCACTCATCTTGAAGTATCAAAGAAGCCAGAGGTGGAGCAGACCGGTGACCAGCTTGAAGAAAGGGATCTGCCGGCTCTCGAAGAAACATTTGGAGAGAAACCAAGTGTTGAGAAAAGTACCTTCAATGTGCAGCAAGAAGGTGAGGCCAGTCAGCCGAGATCTCAAGGGGCTGGCACGCGGCCCATTCGCCCCGGTTTCCAGGGTAGAAGGCTCGCCGATCCTAACCTACGGGCGCGTTTCAGGGAGTTCATAAAGAACAGGAAGAACAAACTCAGCTCCAGATACCGGACGACAGAGGGACCTGAAACATCTGAGACATTGAAGCAACCTGAAGACGCCACAGATGAGCAGACTCACTCGGTTACGGAGGACGATCCAAAGCAGTGGACGGATGGGACTCACCACTCACACCACGACGCTGAGGGGAAATCAGGTCTTCAAGACGACGCTTCGCTGTCGCAGCAAAAGGAGAAGGAGCAGCCAAATGACGAAGCCTTAAGCGCGGTGCTCAAGGAGAGGGCGGAGAGGTTCGAACAAAGGCGGAAAGAGCTGCAAACTCAGCTGTTGGCTCGTAGGGGTGAAGAGAGGTTCAGCCGCAGAATACCCACTCGGCCCTTTAAGAATCGGGTCCCAAATGAAGCCGTGACAAAGGATGTGGAGCAGGAAAAACAAGAATCTGAAGAGCTACCTGCCACCAGGGAGCCCTCAGAGAGCCTCGTGCAGAAAGTGATATCCATTGACGGATTCAGGCCAATCATTGAGACACCACCGGCACCTCCAACGCCATTACACCCGAGGCCACTCCAGGAGCCGGAGATAATTACGGCACCACCTCCTTCCGAAGAGAATGGTGATGTGATGTTGTTCAAGGTATCTGCTGGCTTTGGCGGGAAGCAGCAGCAAAAGGAGGTAACAAAACTCCCCCTCAGTGATCTTCCTCCTCCTTCAACAATGATCGTCCGCGAGATAGGCGTTGGACCTTCCACAACCCCGTCACCGCAGCCACCCACGCCGGAGATCGCTACGCCGGCAGCTTCTTCGAAGGACGTTGTTCAAGAAGACTTTGCGGAACAAGAAGGATCTGAATCCCAACATACTCCAGTGCTGGTCTCGGTGCAGTTGGTACCAGACAAAGCCACTTTACATCCTGACGGGGATCTGGCCCTTGCCTCAGCCACGACAACCACCATAGAACCACCCTCACCCTCACCCTCACCCTCACCCTCACCCTCACCCTCCCCGCAGACTGAAGCTCCAACAGCGTCCTTCCCAGACTTGGCACAAGGCAGCCGTGTCTCCAGGCCCTCCTTTAACCTGGCCGCCGCCCTTGCACGACGCAGCAGCCTACACAAAGGAAAGGAAGCGGACAGGGATGAGGCGGCGAGCGTGTCGGTAACGCCGGTCCCGTACCTCACCATCACCATAGCGACGGGCCCCCCGCTCCTTCCACTGCAGATGTTGCTGCCACTGGCCAACTCACGGTGAGACTGCGGCATCGGCCCTCCCTCGCCCTCCACCAGTGTACTGTCACGGGCGTTATCGTAAAAGACATAACATGACTAACCAAGGCACATCGACACAGCCTGTGCCTTGAGTAGCCCCGCCACCGCCCCCGCCCACGCCCCCGCCGCCCAAGCCTCCCGCCGCCTCGTCGGCACGAACCCACCTTAAAGATTAAATAGCAGCAGCAGGCCTTCTCCAGCCTCCCGCGTGTCACGTGGTGGTGGGTCGAGGCACTAACCTAAGGGAAGCACTAGTGGAGGCACGGCCAGGGATGAACACTGTTACTGCTGCTCATTACTGTCATTATCATTTTCATTATTATGATTATTATTATTATTATTACTAATATCATTATTACTATTTTTATTATTATTATTATTATTATTATTATTATTATTATTATTATTATTATTATTATTATTATTATTATTATTATTATTATTATTATCGTTATTATTATATGTATCATCGTATTCATGCTTCTCAAATTCCGTCCATTTCTTACATACAGTTTTGGGTTAACAATCATTTAGTTTCACCCAAGTGATAATAACATTCTCCACGGACCATCGCCAGTCTTCCATACTACATCCTGCCCCTCAAATCACGTTAGGTTTGGGGTCTTATTCAATATAAAGAACCTTGTTTAAGTTCTTGCAACTGTGTGTATTCCCGCAACATTCCCTCCCTGAGCCGGTGTCTGGGTACCTGTATAGCTTGACGTAGCTACCCCTTCACCACCCTTCACTATCCCTTCACCACCCTTCATGGAGTCCCTGCGTGGAGGCATTGGCTTGAACCGATGCCTGTTGCGATAATCGTTGCCGCTGGGAGGATGATGATGGAAGGTTATGGCCGTACAAGTAACCACTAAAGCTCAAACTATCTGTTGACTCGTTCTGATATAAACTCTTGTTATGATTAAAGCTTGTTGTGGTCATAAGCCTCCTGCCGTCCCCTGTTAAGTCCCCTTGTTAGGTCCCCTTCAAATAGACAACTGTTACTGTCACTTTTTTTTCCCCGTCCTACTCAGTACAGATAACAGGATTAGAACGACGATGATGGTAAGAATGATTGATGATGATGATGATGATGATATTTGTCGTTTTCGTAATGTTTAAGGTTGTACTTGTATATTGCGTCGCACGGAAACCAAGTGTAGGTCATCTAGAGACCGTAGTGTATATCAATGCCATACAAATATTTTAGGTTGCATATGTATAAAAAGAAAAAAATAAGCAACTATACATACATACATACATACATACATGTGTCGTGTCATTAAGTTAAGGCGTTGGCGATCTTGTGCTTTCACTTTTCCCTCTTTCATGCAACTTAAAGCTATTCCATAACCATCTCTCTCTCTCTCTCTCTCTCTCTCTCTCTCTCTCTCTCTCTCTCTCTCTCTCTCTCTCTCTCTCTCTCTCTCTCTCTCTTTCTCTCTCTCTCTCTCTCTCTCTCTCTCTCTCTCTCTCTCTCTCTCAATCTATGCATACATGTGCCTCTTTTTCTCTGTAAATAGTGACAAGAGAAACCATTTACTCTCACATATTTATTGTATACACACGTCACAGTTTTGTACAAATAAAAGCTACCGTTGCTCTCACATCGAATTGTTTTTATTGGTCTGAATCATCCCTGTGTGTGTGTGTGTGTGTGTGCATGTGTGTGTGTGTGTGTGTGTGTGTGTGTGTGTGTGTGTGTGTGTGTGTGTGTGTGTGTGTGTGTGTGTGTGTGTGTGTGTGTGTGTGTGTGTGTGTGTGTGTGTGTGTGTTAGCGTGCTTTGGCAGTATATACTTATCGGCAATCAATTGGTTTTACTTGTTGGCCTGTGTGTATATGTTACCTGGAAGTGTTGACGGCTTAGAGGAGAAGGAAGAAGAAGAG
>JAXIVD010008689.1:5000-16941 GCA_036785275.1 Cancer borealis | reverse complement strand
CTCCTCCTCCTCCTCCTCCTCCTCCTCCTCTTCCTCCTCCTCTTACTCCTTCTCCTCATTATCCATCATCGGGCCTCAGTTTTCACCCTCAACAAGAAAATGGAAAAAGGGCAGTAATTTAGATCACACCTCAAAAATTGTTATTTTTCTAAGAACCAACTAACAAAACGCAGGTGTGTGTGTGTGTGTGTGTGTGTGTGTGTGTGTGTGTGTGTGTGTGTGTGTGTGTGTGTGTGTGTGTGTGTGTGTATGTGTATGTGTGTGTGTGTGTGTGTGTGGGAAGAGAGTGGGTGAGGGGGAGGGGGGGAGGTCAGGACGAGAGTGTTACCTTACCTTTCTCGATGCAACGACCAACCATGGAGGGACACACACACACACACACACACACACACACACACACACACACACACACACACACACACACACACACGGGGAACACAAAACTCGCGCCCAAACCCAGACGATACTGACGAAGGCTCAGTAGAGGGGCGGGCGAATCCCCTGCGGCAGAACACAATACCACCTCCACCTCCACCTGGCAGGCCTCCCTCCCTCCCTCCCTCCATTCCTCCCGCTTTCCCTCCTTCTTTCCCTCCCTCCTTCCCCCAACCCCTCCATTCTGCTCCACTCCCTCCCTCCTCATTCTGTTATTATTGTCACAACCACCTTTTTTTTCCTTCCTTCTTTTATTCCTTCCTATTCTTCCTCCTTCCCTAATCCATCTACTTCCTTTCTACTTCTCTCATCATCATCATCATCATCATCATCATCATCATCATCATCATCATCATCCTCATCATTATTAACTCCTATGATGTCACTGTAGGACAACATTGTTTGCTAGACTATATTGCCTGTTCGTCTATTCCAGGCCACCTTAGTAAAAGTTCCTATCTCGTCTCTCCATCTAGTTTTCTGTCCACCCTGCCTATATATATATTAATTTGTTTATCTATTTATTTATTTATTTATTTATTTCTGATATTTTGTATTACTTTATCCTATACATTATTCATCTTAAGACCCATTTATTTTTTTTTTTTTTTTGTGTCTGCAAAATGTGTCTGCTCAAGTTCATCAGTAAATTCACTCATGAGAACAATAGCATCGGAAAATCTGAGATAATTGTGGTATTCTCCATTTATCTGCATTCCTTTCTCTTCAACTTTCTTTAATAACGCAGTGAGTATTTTAGGAGAAATTGTGTCGCCTTATCTAACTTGTTTCTATATTAGTATTTTCTCGCTGCCCTTATGAAGTTTTATAATGGCAATACTTTCCTTATAGATGGCTTCCAATACTTTCCATATATTTCCTCTACAAACTGTTTCCTGACCACTTGCATAACAACAGAGGTTTACCACTATGCCGATAATTTTTTATTGTCTGTGAAAGCCATGCGAAGTTAGTTTGAAGTAACTTTCATTAGTTTTCATTCATAAAGGTGGTTAGTTGTTGAAAAAACACTTCTAATCCCTGTTTACTATTACCGTTGATTCTACTCAAGCGTTGCACTGATCCAATTCGTGATCACTTTTATATAAAATGTCAAACGTATTAGCTAGTAGTGTTTTAAGTCTTTGATGTCTCCTACCTTGCAAATCATAATCATTCAGGCATTTCCCCAAGTTCTTAGTACAGACAAGTTTTCAAACATCTTGCAAAAATTATTGAAAGTTTACCGAGTAGAAAATATTCTGCATCTTTGATTAAGTCTTCGCCTCCTACAAGTACTCTTTTAGTGCTCTCTGTATTTCACTCATGTTTACGCAGAACACTTCAACGTTCAGTGTTGAAAGAATATATGTATACTTTTGAAAGCCTACGAGCATATCACTTCAATTATTTCATGTATACCCCATTCTTATTCTTCATCTCTACACACCCTTCTCCTCCCTGCCCTACACTCTCTCTCTCTCTCTCTCTCTCTCTCTCTCTCTCTCTCTCTCTCTCTCTCTCTCTCTCTCTCTCTCTCTCTCTCCGCCACATCCCCCCCTCCCATATAATCACCCCCACACCCACGCACGTGCCCAAAATACCACTTAAACACATCCCCGAAAATTCTACACGACCACCATACCTTCCTCCTCCTCCTCCTCCTCCTCCTCCTCCTCCTCCTCCTCCTCCTCCTCCTCCTTCTCCTATTCTTCTTTTTTACTTGTTTTCATTTTCTTGCACTAAATTTTTTTCTCTAATTTACTTTTTCTTCTTTTTTCATAATTTTTCCTCCCTGCTCCTCCTCCTGTATCGTGGTGGGTGGGTCAGTGTATGTGTGTGTGTGTGTGTGTGTGTGTGTGTGTGTGTGTGTGTGTGTGTGTGTGTGTGTGTGTGTGTGTGTGTGTGGGTAGAGCCGTTTACATGAGTCAGTCCTGAAGTGTAGCATTACTATCACATCACAAGCGGGTCAAGGGTCAAGACTGTCTGTGTGTGTGTGTGTGTGTGTGTGTGTGTGTGTGTGTGTGTTCAACCTTCTCATTTGTATCCTATCTCTCTCTCTCTCTCTCTCTCTCTCTCTCTCTCTCTCTCTCTCTCTCTCTCTCTCTCTCTCTCTCTCTCTCTCTCTCTCTCTTTCTTTCTCCGAACCACACACACACACACACACACACACACACACACACACACACACACACACACACACACACACACACACGCACACACACACACACATTTAATCCCTGAGAGGAAACCAGGGTGTCGTCCCAAATTTTGCACTCCCCGCCCTACCCTACCCTACCCTACCCTACCCTACCCATCCCTTCCCTTCCCTTCCCTGTCCTTCCCTGTCCTCCCCTAAATTCCCCTTCCCACCTACCTTCATCCACCCTCATCCCCTTACCCTCCACCCCATTTTATTCCCTCTCCTCCTCTTTGGTTAACTTCCTTTCATTCCTGTCCTAAAATTGAGTATAAAAAAGTCAGTCTTAAGACCCTCAGCTCGTTACCAGTCTTTAAAGTGTTGTGGCGCCGAGGGTGATAGGAACAATGTTAAGGAAGCGCTAAGATAGAATTGAAGACAAGGACAGGTGGTGCGATGCGTGTGTGTGTGTGTGTGTGTGTGTGTGTGTATGTGTGTGTGTGTGTGTGTGTGTGTAGATGGGTTTGTTAACGTGGAATGGTGTCAAGGAGGGTATGGTTGTGTAAGAGAAGTATATAGTGTGTGTACTGTACCTCTGTTTAATGGGATTGTTTTGTGCTAGGGAAGGAAGGGTGATGATTGGTGACGATTGAATTAATGGAAATGTTTTAATAGGAAGGTTCGAGTTGGTTTGATACGTTGAATTGATGGTGATTTTTAATGGAGAGAGAGGGAGAGAGAAAGAGAAAGAGAAAGAGAAAGAGAGAGAGAGAGAGAGAGAGAGAGAGAGAGAGAGAGAGAGAGAGAGAGAGAGAGAGAGAGAGAGAGAGAGAGAGAGAGTGTAAAAAAAAAAAAGATTTCTGAAATAATAGATAATATAACTTGTTTTGATGGGTAATAGATTAAATTATTCCCATTATTATTACTACTACTACTACTACTACTACTACTACTACTACTACTACTACTACTACTATCATTACTACTATTAATACTACTACCACTACTACCACTACTTCTACCATTACTACTATTACAACCACTATTAACATTACTACTATTACTTTTTCTTCTCTCTCATTCTCTCAATGTACTGTTTCCCTATCACTTAAATGACCTTCCCTATTATGTTACGTTACCTGCAAGAACCTCTCCTTATTTTCTCTAAGTACTACATCGACCGCAACACAAGTACAACATCCGGGAGAGTGTTCGTGTGTGTAGTACTTGAGTTACATATGTATAGTGTTACTGCGGAGGCCAAAAGCACGTAATCTGCTATGACTAGGAAGAGTGTTGCATTCCTGTGTTGCTTAGTGTGTGTGTGTGTGTGTGTGTGTGTGTGGTGTGTGTGTGTGTGTGTGTGTGTGTGTGTGTGTGTGTGTGTGTGTGTGTGTGTAAGTGCTGGTGCTCGGGGAGGACTGTGTAGCTAGTTGGTTGACTGGAGAGAGAAAACTCGACTCCAGTTGAAGTTATTTTATTATCAAAAATATGGTATTAATAAACAAAATGTAAATTCTAATAATAAATACATAAATGGTGTATGCGCCCTGTCCGAGGACAGAGCGTGACAAGTTGAAGTTGACGGGATGGTTTGCAGCACAACAAAATACATAAACATAAAAGCAAAAGAAAAACATAAATAAAGAAACATAATGAGTACATTGAAATAAAGAGAATAATGAAAATTATAAAAATATAAAGTTTATAATAGTTATAGCTAAGCGATGTACATAATTAGAGAATGTAATTGCAAGCGGTCTGTATTAAGGGGAGACCGCTACAATACTCCCCCCCTTAGTGACGAGGAAGGAGGAAAGATGTCCTGTGGTTTGCCTGGGACCAGTGTTGAATGTGTTGAGTGGAGTCCATAAGGCTGGCGATGACCGTACGACTGCGGGTGGTAACACGGCAGAGGGTGGCAGGGAGCCCAAGAGGTCAAGTGCCAAGCCACCATTGAGGCTTGAGAGGGCAGGTGCAGGTGGTGGGTCCATTCTGACGTCCTCCCCAGTTGTACCGTGAAGTCGCTGCCAGGGTGAGAGAGGTCGTGAAGCTGACGGAGATGATTTGCATCTGTAGTCCGTGTCAGCTGTGAGAGCGACCTTGACGCCTGGGAGTGTAAGACGACGACACGGCAGTGGGAGAGGGCGTCTGCTGGAGTGTTGTCTGCACAGAACTGCCTGAAGACTATGTAGTCGTGGTGGAGAGTAGAGTAATCCACAGGGCGATGTATAATCCACAGGGCGTTGAATAGTCCACAGGGCGGTGAGTGTTGATGAAGTTGGTCACTTTAACGCCGCGAGGCGGGGGGCAGGGATTGAACATTAATTTGCACTGAGGATGCAAAGGGGTGTTGAAGACACAGAAGCGCATTGTGGGCGCTGGGGTTGGTGATGACGCATGGAGGCGTCAGAGGTGCGCATGAGGCGGCTGAAGACGCAGTAAGGCGTCTGAAGAGGCATAGGCCGCGCTAAACGCGCATAGGCCGTGCCGAAGACGCAGTGACGGCGTCTTAAATGGCACAGAAGGTGCCAGGGTGGGTGGGAGGGGATAACCTCATAAGTGGCAAATTACACAGAAGTGTAATTTTCTCCTGACCTTAGGCTCAACCCTGCGAACACCATAGAGGAGGCAGGGCTTTTTGCCAAAAGGAGTGATCTAGCGAATAAGTCAAATGACTCAGGCCATCTCACTGGGAGAAATGTGCTCTTTTATAGCACAGGCTATATGCCACTTACAACCATAGCTAGTCACTCTGGGTCACCAATTGTAAGTGCTGGTGCTCGGGAGTGCTGAGTAGCTAGTTGGTTGACTGGAGAGAGAAAACTCGACTCCAGTTGAAGTTATTTTATTATCAAAAATATGGTATTAATAAACAAAATGTAAATTCTAATAATAAATACATAAATGGTGTATGCGCCCTGTCCGAGGACAGAGCGTGACAAGTTGAAGTTGACGGGATGGTTTGCAGCACAACAAAATACATAAACATAAAAGCAAAAGAAAAACATAAATAAAGAAACATAATGAGTACATTGAAATAAAGAGAATAATGAAAATTATAAAAATATAAAGTTTATAATAGTTATAGCTAAGCGATGTACATAATTAGAGAATGTAATTGCAAGCGGTCTGTATTAAGGGGAGACCGCTACATGTGTGTGTGTGTGTGTGTGTTCTACCCTCTCCCTGCTACACTGTATCTATCACACCCACGCTGAAACTCCTCCCTCCTTCCTTCCCAGTCTTACCCATCTATACCTCTGGCTCTTGTTCATCTAGCTGTACCTTACCTAAGAACCGATTTCAACTCTCTCTCTCTCTCTCTCTCTCTCTCTCTCTCTCTCTCTCTCTCTCTCTCTCTCTCTCTCTCTCTCTCTCTCTCTCTCTCTGGATTGAATACTAAGAATACAAATACATAAACCTAACCTGTTTTTGTGACTTGTGCATCATCATCATCAACACCATCTTCCTCCTCCTCCTCCTCCTCCTCCTCCTCCTCCTCCTCCTCCTCCTCCTCCTCCTCCTCCTCCTCTTCCAACCACAACAAACACGTCGAGAAAAATCTATGGAGGGCATGAGAAGTAGGGAAGAGAAGAGAAGAGAAGAGAAGAGAAGAGAAGAGGAGAGAAGAGAAGAGAAGAGAAGAGAAGAGAAGAGGAGAGAAGAGAAGAGGAGAGATGGTGACATGCAACAATGAGAAATAAAAAGACAAACAGAAAACAGTGATCAATAGGAAGAAAACAAAAAAGGAAAAGAGAGAGAAAGAAAGAAAGCTTAAAGAGAAAGATAGTTACTTACATCCCATTTTTTCACTCTCTTCCCCTTGCTTTTAGACATTACCCTCCCTCTCTTTTCCCCTTACCCTGCCTCACCCCCTGCCTCCCCCTCCCCCCCCTGATACCCTGGCACGGCGGTAACAGGAGCGTCGGCAGTTTCGAGGGAATAATGGGCTAAGCCACCGGTTCTTTAATATCAAGTTACTCGTCCCTTGGAGTGTCATGTTACCCTAAGGTGGTCGTGTTACTTGGTTCCTGGGGCCAAGTTCTCTCTCTCTCTCTCTCTCTCTCTCTCTCTCTCTCTCTCTCTCTCTCTCTCTCTCTCTCTCTCTCTCTCTCTCTCTCTCTGTCTGTGTGTGTTTTGGGTGTTGGATTAAGTTGGGTTGGGTTTTGTTGAGTGTGTGTGTGTGTGTGTGTGTGTGTGTGTGTGTGTGTGTGTGTGTGTGTGTGTGTGTGTGTGTGTGTGTGTGTGTGTGTGTGTGTGTTTTCCAAGAAACCTCTTACGTGTTATGAATCTGTGTGACTGAGGGTGTGTTACGTGATACTGTGTCTTACCAGCCGTGTGTGTGTGTATATATATGTGCGTACGTGAGTGTGTACGTGCGTGTTATGTGTCAGTAAGTACGTGTCGTTGGATGGTGTGGTGTCTTAAGATTCGTGCGTTACGTGCTGTGGCGTCACTCTAAGGCTTGAAGTGTTCCAAGTGTGTCGCCTTGTGTTACGCGGGTGTGAGCGTGTACTTATGTGATGCTATGTGCTATGTCATGTGTTGTTATGCCATGTGGTGTGTCGTATCATGTGGTGGGTTGTGTCATGTGTTGTGTGTTATGTGGTGTATTATGTGATGGGCAGTGTGTTATGTGATGTGTATGTAATAGTCAGGTGAGGTGAGGTAAGGTTAGGTGAGGTGAGATGAGGTTAAGTTAGGTTAGGTTAAATTATGTGTTATGTTATGTGATGCTAGGTTAGGTAAGGTTATGTGTAATGTAATGTGTTGTGTTATGTAATGTGCCGTGTAACTAAATCTGGTTGATGTTATTACTAAACAAGATAATAATAACCAAGACGATAATACAAACACTGTACTATTTCTTCTTATAAGTAGACATAACTTCTTTTTTTCCCCCGCTCTCTGCATATACAGAGTTACCGCACGTGTTACGCCTGACGGACATGGATTGAGACCACGAGAAACAATAAAATAACAAAATACATCAATACATACCAAAGGAAAACATACAAAAGCAATACCACATTTCTCTTAGCATTCAAAAAAAAAGTGTAGGCCTAACAGTCTCCCTCCCTTAAGTCACTCGCTGCGTCGGCCTATGATGGAGGAGGAAGAGAGGGGGAGAGAGAGGAGAGAAGAGCAGCACACCCCAGCCGCGCCTCCTCCGGGTTAGCAGCGTGAGTGTAACAGTCGTCTGCGCCACTTTCTCCCTCCCCTAACAGTACCGTCCTCTCGGGTTCACACACGGCTCGGGTTTGTCTGTCGGCGGGTGTCAGGGCTGGATGGGGTGGGCACGCAGGTCTCTCCTAACACCCCCTCCCTCCCTATATCCCATCACCGCCACCAATCCTCCTGCCGCCACACCCACACACTGCTGAGTAGGTCCCGCTACCCCCACGTCAACTGAATGAACTGAATATTCCGTGACTGTAAATCTCCTTGAGGCAAAGAACACCTGTTTCTATCAATAGACGGATCGAACCGCGCTGTGGCTAAGCAGTGCGTCGCGACCTTACGAGTTTATTATGAGTGTACGCGTCGAAATAATGGTGATGTGTGGTCGGTGCAGAGATAAGACCACCAAGAAAACAAGATAGGACACCAATATAGCAAGATAGTCTCGAAAGATAGCAAGATAGATCAGCAAGACACTTAAGATAGGGACGTGTGAGGTGAGGAAAGCGAGAAGGCACGTTGGTGTGTGTGTGTGTGTGTGTGTGTGTGTGTGTGTGTGTGTGTGTGTGTGTGTGTGTGTGTGTGTGTGTGTGTGTGTGTTCGCGTCTTGCACTCAATTAACACATCACCTAAAGGAGCTGAAGGTCACCTGGATGTCACCTACTTAGCCGTACCTGCCTTCACACTGGGTGGGCTTCAGGTGCAGAGGTGCGCGGTGACGGGATCTTCTAAGCCCATTTACCATCACTACACCTTGGATATACACGCAAAGTAAACACCAAGACAGATCTATTGAACTAAACACACCAGTATGTCTCGAGATCAATGTTGCGCCCCGTAAAAGCGAGTGAAAATATCGTAATAGTATCATTATCATCATCATCAGCAGCAGCAGCAGCAGTAGGAATGACGCAATACCCAGCACACATACTGTACACACAAAAAAAATTATAAGTCCGCGGCCACCACCACCACCATCACCACCGCCACCACCGCCACACCACCACCATCACCACCACCACCACCAGCCACTATTGTTTACAGATAACGTTTCGGCTTTCGCTTTGTTAGGCGAGTAAGGCTCCTCCTCTCCCGGAGACTTCAGGCTGGCTCTCTCTCTCTCTCTCTCTCTCTCTCTCTCTCTCTCTCTCTCTCTCTCTCTCTCTCTCTCTCTCTCTCTCTCTCTCAGACCCCCCTGCACCACGTTAAACACCCTACCTATTTAACACCCACCCCATACGCGCACACACACACACACACACACACACACACACACACACACACACACACACACACACACACCCTCCCTTCCCCTGCCGCGCCTCCCTGCCCTCCCTGCTTCCCAATGGTATCACGTTGCACGCATCACGTTCACGCTCTCGACGGACAACTCCGTTTCTGGTCCATCTGCCTCGCTGGCTGGTAAGTCGACACTCCCGCGAGGGCCGAGCTAGACCGAGGTGCCAAGAGAGGCCGACCTGGGCGGGGCCTGGCGGGGGAAGCAGTGGGAGGAGGAGGAGGAGGAGGAGGTACGAGAGCAAGGGGGTGAGAAGAGAGGAAGAAGAAAAAGGGCGAATGGATAGGAGGAAGAGGAGAGGAGAGGACAGGAGAGAGGAGAGAGAGAGAGAGAGAGAGAGAGAGAGAGAGAGAGAGAGAGAGAGAGAGAGAGAGAGAGAGAGAGAGAGAGAGAGAGAGAGAGAGAGAGAGAGAGCGTATGGAAGGAGACTGAACAAAATAGAAAACGAAGGAGAAGAGTGAAGAGAATAGAAGGGCAAAGGAGTAATAAGGAAGAAGTGAGAGTAAGGGAAGAAGGAAAGAAGAGAAAAGTAGGAGAAAGGAAGAAAAAATTGGGCAAGAATTATGGAAGAGAAGGAAGAAGAAAAATCGAAGAAAGAAAGAGGTGGATAGAAATAAAGAAGAAACGAGAGAGGAAGATGAGTAGAGAGGAAGAGAGGTAGAGAGTAAAAGGAGGCAGAGGAGGGGAAGGGAGGAGATAGAAGCAGCGGGGAAGAGGGGGAAGAGGAGGAGAAGGAGGAGGAGAAGGAGGAGGAGGAGGAGGAAGAGGAGGAGGAGGAGGAGGAGGAGGGTAAAGAGGTGTTTAGTCACTACGATGAAAATAGATTAGAAAAAAAATCTCCAGACTTAGAAATAACGGAAAGAAGGAAGGAAGGAAGGAAGGAAGGAAGGAAGGAAGGAAGAAAGGAAGGAAGGAAGGAAGGATGAAAGGAAGGAAGGAAGGAAGGACAGACGATGGATAGATGCATGGACAGATGGAAGGATAGAAAGAAGGAATAATACGAGGAGAGAAAATGAAAATAAGTAAGGAGGAAGTGAAGGAGAAATGCAAGGAATAAATAAAAAGGAGGAAGGAGAGAAGGAAGGAAGGAAGGAAGGAAGGAAGGAGAGAGGGAAGGAAGCAGGAAGATTTGAAGTGAGGAAGGGATGAAAAAGCAGGAAAAGAGAATGAAGGAAGGAGGAAGTTGTAAAAGTTGTAAAAGGATAAGAAAACTAAGAAGAAAAGAAGGAAGACTAAAGAAGAGTTGAGGAAGAGCAATACATAAAGAAACCTCACATAACAGAAACCTTAAAGAGTGAGTGGGTGGCAACTTAAATCTTTCCTGTGTAAAAAGTCTTAACCTTCATTTAAACACCGAACTGTCTTTTTATTCTAAGAGGTAGTTTTCGTACTGTGCCTTCCATACAAACACCAATAACCTTGAACACGAAGCAAGGGAAATAAAGGATGGAGGAAGTGGGAATTTACAAAACATTAACCTCATCTCATTCTTAGGGATTAATACGATTCATAGGTGGCGTTGCTTTCGCTTAGACGACTAATTTTGAATGTACTATAATCTTATTTCTATTTCATGACTACGTAAGTTGATCAAATAATGTATCTAGAATATTTGCATCATATACATCATTTGATAAAGATCTATTTAGCTGCCATTAATCTTGTCTTTCATTACGAGTGCGTTAAAGAGCATGGAGGAGCTGCATTAGACTTTAAGGGTGACTTCAACATTTTTCCTGCGTCAACATTTTTTGAGGCCGACCAGCCAGCCAAGCCTCCAAGAACCATAAGCCTATCATCCAAAGCGTTTAAGAATAAGCCTACATGCGCTATAGTCCAAAACACAAAAAAAAGCAAGATATACTATATAAATGTATTAATATATAACAAAAAAAAGCAAGAACAACCCTATGATGTTAGACTGCACCTGCCCAAGGATCATTCTAATTGACTTTATCTATTACTACGCCTCTATCTATTACAAGAAGACGCACGCCAGGACAGAGGGAGTCATTAGTATTAGTGTCGCATGAATGTATAGTAATCATTTCATAAAGTTAAATATGTACGGCTAGAAATATACTTCATCATATATCTTGAAGTCAATATTTTCTCGCCTTGTGATAGTGAATAAAAACAGCAAAAAGTTGATAAAATATATATATATATATGTATTCATCTTAAACTATCAGTATAAATAGGAACCACTACAACCGTCCGCCTTGTCAGGGGAAGGGAGGGAGTTGGTGCCTCGAGTCCCCGAACAAGAACGAGCGTGAAGTGGTGGTTTGCCGCACTATGATTGGTTGTCACGTCGGCCAATCAAAGACGCCGTTAGATGCAGTGGGCGTGTTCACCTGTCATAGTAATAATCATCGCACCTAGATGGCGTTAGTGGGATTCATGGACATTATTTTTTTCTTTATCGTAATACTTTTAATACTTTCTAGTTTGTTTTACATAATGCAAGAAGAAAAACAACATGATGCAAAAGAATAAATATAGTTTTGAATAATAAACTATCCTCTCTCTCTCTCTCTCTCTCTCTCTCTCTCTCTCTCTCTCTCTCTCTCTCTCTCTCTCTCTCTCTCTCTCTCTCTCTCTCTCTCTCTCTCTAATCAGTGAAGCATCTCACACCACTTCGAGCATAATTATACCCCCACCCCCTCACGCCTTGCCTCCCTCCTTCTCTCCCCCCTTCCCTCCCTCCTTCTCTTCCTCCCTTCTCTTATCTCTTCCTCCCTCCCGCAATCCTCTTCTCTTATTACTCTCTCTTCTCTCTCCCCATCCCTCCTTCGTTCCCTGTAACCTCTCAGTTCCTCTTGCCTTCTTCCTCTCCCTCCTTCCCTTCCCTTTCCATCGCTACTCCTCTCTTCATTTCCTCC
>JAXIVD010008688.1:0-16945 GCA_036785275.1 Cancer borealis | reverse complement strand
GTAAGGAGAGAGAGACTGGAGTGCATAAGACCAGTACAATTGATAGTCGATAACAGATTAGAAGAGATAACAGAGAGAGGACTTACACGTATACAAAATTTACTCACACACACACACACACACACACACAGAGATCACTATTATAGGCTTTCAATGCGAAACGTAACCTATCAACAGAGTAGGGTACTGTGTCTGCCTAGTAAAACACACACACACACACACACACACACACACACACACACACACACACACACACACACACACACACACACACACACAAGAAAAAAACACATACAAGAAAAAAAGAAAAAGTAAACACACGAATAGAAAAAAGATAAAGAAAACACATACACACACACACACACACACACACAACACACACATACAACACACTACAGGCGTGACTAACTTAAAAACATCCTCTATTGTAACGAAATAAAAATACACACTTGACCACTACAAAAACAACTACATATATATAAATAAATAACAACACAACAATACAAACAGAGAACGTCACATATAATAGATAAACCAATAGATCTAAACACGGTGTTGAATGATGTGGAGCTACTTACATACATACACATACACATACACATACACATACACACACACACACACACACACACAGGTAACATAAAAAGTGCGACAACACAAGCCACATCTACAAAGGTACACTAGATAAGGTTGTCATGCAACAATAGCCACTACCAACACCTACCTACAACTGCGTGCCATCTCTCTCTCTCAGCTACAACGATACAGTAAGGCCTTTCTCAGCTTCCTCCCCGATTTTATGGCCTTACCACCACCTAGGATGCCTGACACCGCCATAAACTATTGATACACGTGCCAGGATACAAGAGTTTAGCTAAATTACAACACGGTTTCCATCCTCTATGAAAAGTGAAGTGGAAAGATTTATTTGAGGTTAGACTAAGAGTGTATGTTTGGTTTAAGGGTGTTTTTTTGTGTCTGTTTTATCTTGTTTTGTCGGGAATGTATGTGTGGGTTTGGGGTTGTATTGCATATAGATTTTTTTTTTCAATATTCATGGTTCAGTTATTAAAATATATGAATATGAACGGTACACAAAGGCAAGAAAAGGCAAGACAGGTAGACAAGACTTATTATCCGTTACATCATAATAGTATGTCACGTTATGTTATGTTATGACATCCGTTTCATATTACAACTATCTCTCTCTCTCTCTCTCTCTCTCTCTCTCTCTCTCTCTCTCTCCCACACCTGCACAGCTACAGCCCCGCCCCAACACGTGTGATGCTCTATACAAGTGACATTACCACCTAACGGTTAGACAGCCTTGCCACGAACCCAACCCAACCCTACCGCACACACTCTCTCTCTCTCTCTCTCTCTCTCTCTCTCTCTCTCTCTCTCAAATCCAATACGTGAAATAACAACTAATAGTAATAATAAGACTATATTTCAACCTTGCAAAATGTTCAAATCAACATAAAAGCAATTCTAAAAGTGAAAATAATCCCCCTTAGCTAGGTTAACTAAGACCATATAGTTCTGCTAGAGAGAGAGAGAGAGAGAGAGAGAGAGAGAGAGAGAGAGAGAGAGAGAGAGAGAGAGAGAGAGAGAGAGAGAGAGAGAGAGAGAGAGTGTGTGTGTGTGTGTGTGTGAAAGAGAGAGAGTGAGCGCTACCCCTCTCACCAAGAAGCTGCCGTGAGCTAAGATCGAACTCGTAACCTTAACCTTTACTGTACCGGTCACGAAGTTCACAAAAGTAATATAAAGGCATTGTTATAATTATTATTATTATTATTATTATTATTAGTAGTAGTAGTAGTAGTTGTTGTAGTAGTAGTAGTAGTAGTAGTAGTAGCAGTAGCAGTAGCAGTAGCAGTAGCAGTAGTAGTAGTAGTAGTAGTAGTACACTCATACATTTAGAGTAATAAGTTTAGGATACATCATACAAGTGCGCCGCATTCCATAACGGAACTTAATTTTCTTTTCTTTTCTTTATAAGGTTATACTGCTTCCATTAAAGTTCAAACTGTATCATGTTACTTATATATTTTCAACGCAACACTTTTTTTTTTCCCCACACAAGTCGATGGGTTCATGGATATTGTCTATTTACTAGTCCGAGAGGCAAGGAGGAAGATAATGAAAGGGAAAGGGAAAGGAGAGGAGGGGAGGGAAGGAAGGGAGAGGCGGGGAGGGAGGGAAGAAGGCAGAGGAGAGGCGAGGGAAGGAAAGAAGGATGGAAGGAGGGAGAGGAGGGACGAGGGAGAGAAAGAAGGAAGGAGAAGATGGGATAGGAAGGAAGGAAGAAAAGGCGGGGAGGCAAGGAAGGAAGGAGAGGAGGGTAGGGAAAGGAAGAAGATGCGGGGAGGAAGAGAAGGAAGAAGAGGAAGGTGGGAAAGACGGGGGAGGGAAATGTTTGGTGTCATGTAACGTATATATCTGTGACCTTGAACTGTTGTGTGTGTGTGTGTGTGTGTGTGTGTGTGTGTTGTGGTATCCTGCTGGTCCATTATAATTGCGTGGCCATGCATTCAATATAGTGTGGATGACAATGCAAGGGCAGGCAGGCATGAGGGCAGGCAGGCGGGCAGGCAGGCTTCATTAGCATTTAGTCAAGTATGTTAGTGTCAAATTCCACGGTCAATATACAAGATCTGCGGGGGAGTGATGGCTGTTTAATTATTTATTCTATACGTATACTCATTCATTTTATATTTGAATAGCCAGGTGTGGTGATAAAAGTTATTCCACGGTAACTGTTTTGCATCTTAATTCCGTGGTATGAAGAGGCTAACAAGGCAAGGCAGGATGTGCAGCTAAGGAGCGGCTGTGTGTTACATAATTCCTTCCCCTTGAGGCACGCCGCGGCCCACCACCCTTTTAGTGTGTTCAATGCCCACACCCAACACCCTACACCACGCACCCTACACCACATGGGAAAAGTTTGGAATGACCTTGCATTAATATGTAAATAAATACATCCTACCAACTGTCTCAACTGCTGAAATAACAAGGAATTAAACGACATTATAAGTAACATTTTTTTAACTGTCTCACACTATTGTGTTTTCTTTTTTTATGTATCATGCTTGACTTTATAACGAGAAATAACAGACACCTTTTAAAAGGCCACGACACTGTAATACTAGTGTTGAGAACATTGATCAACTATTTGTTTTGCTTCTAAAAAAAACTAAAAAGAAACTGTACATACATACATGAACAGGATGATAATGAACAATGTTACTTGTAAATGTACACACAAGCAATTTAAAAGTGTGAGGCGCTACATGCACTGTACTTCCAACCATACTAGAGTATATAATATATATATATATATATATATATATATATATATATATATATATATATATATATATATATATATATATATTGAAGCAATACATGATTACTGGTAACACCAAAGAAAAAAAAAATTGTTGAAAGGCTTTTTGACCATCAACTAAATAGATATTGTAAAGTTATCTTGGACAAAAGTTTATGTATGTGTTTGAGCAGTAGATGATGATGGTAATAATGATGATGATGATGATAATGATGATGATGGTAATAATGATGATGATGAAGATGATGATGATGATGATAGTGATAATGACAGTGATGGTGATCTAATAGGAACATGGAAAAAATTACAAAAAAAAAATCACACCTTCCTTTCCTAGTGATTTAGTTACAAAATATATCCACAACCCTACAGTGTTGCATCATCATCATCATTATATAGAGTGTGATGCTTAGTGCAAGGGACGGTAGTCATGGTAGTGGCAGGAGTATCCCCAGACTGGAGACACACACCATTAAACACAACTAATAAGGATGGATGCGTGTGAGCAAGTCCTTAACCTCACATCACCTTCACCAACACAAACATACAAAGGACACACATCACTATGGGAAACACAGGACACCATCACTCATCCTTAGTCAACACACCACCACTATATAACCTGCATCCATATAAGTAGTCAAAGCAAAAAGCAAGCCAATTTCTTAAAGCTACATCTGAACTGCTGTTATAAGGTTGAAAAGGATCAAAGCATAAAACACCATATTCTGGCTAATGTAGATTGCAATTAAGTACCAATGAACTATTACCATCATCCAGGGAACCATATTAAATAATGATCATAATAAAGCAACCATTCATACAACACATGGTGAGTGAGTACAAACAAACAAACAAACACACACACACACACAAGCAACAGCAACACTCCCCAACAAGAGCTTCAAGATGAGTGGGAAAGCGGATATCATCATCATCATCATCATTATTATTATTATTAAGGCAAAACCCAATCCCACATGTGTAAGCGTGAGGCTCTAAGCACAACTGATACAGGTGATGGACTTATACCTGACCAACCACCAGGATGTGCGTTTGTCACCCTTTTCACCCTTGTGGACCAGGGGGGAGGTGCGCTGAGGCGAGGCTTCACGCTTCTCTTGGCTGGATCAAAACAAAGAACATTAAGAAGAAGAAGTCTCTATTCAGTGGTGGTGCTTGGGTCTAACAGGTGAACTTGTAAATGTGTGTGTGTGTGTGTGTGTGTGTGTGTGTGTGTGTGTGTGTGTGTGTGTGTGTGTGTGTGTGTGTGTGTGTGTGTGTGTGTGGCAGGCATTACAGGTTGCCATAAAATAATAAAATATTCCTCACAAATAGATCACTACAATTCAGCTTAATACTTTTCACCAGTAACCATAAGTCAAAGTATTGATCATAGAGACTCTTCAGTTTAGTTACAGTAGCGTGTTGTGATGCATCAATGTGCTGGATTCTCTATAATGATTCATCTTATTGGTTGAGGGTGTTCTGCATGTGATGGTTCTAGTAACACTTCAAACTATGACTGTATTGCATGACACATATATATTGTATTGGTTTCTTCTATACATTTTTTTTCTTCTAAACAATTTCAGCAAATCATGGTTGAGTTCCTAGTGTTAGGTAGTAGGTGACCTTCACAAACTGTATCACTTCTTAAAACCATGACTCAATACTTGCTTGTACATTGTCATCACTAATACTTGTAATACTGGCTTTTTTCCTGTCTGTTCAGCACCATCTTTTTTTTACACATTTCAAACATCAAATGAAAGATCAGAGATAAGAATTCAATGAAAATTACGAACAATCTAAGTTAATAACAAAAATCTGAACAAAATAGTAATGAAATCCTAATAAAAATGTTGTTGATATATATATTTTTTTCCATTTCTAAGCTAAACTCCAACACTTTTTTTTTCTCCAGGTTTGGTGCATGTGTTTGCAGCTCTGACTTGACCTACATAGATGGACAGGTAAGTTTGATTTCTTGTTCTTCAGTCAACATAAATTACAAATAATATTTCTAACCTTCTGATAAGTCAATTGTTACATCATACTAGACACTGAACTTAAGCTCAATACACACACAAGATAGAACATACATACACAATAAGAACGGTTTAATATTGATACATTAAACTGTTCTTATTGTGGAATGTCTCATGTGAAATCACAAATCATTTACATACAAGAAAATGAACAACTGATATAATTCCTAATGATCAGTATTTGCTTCACAACCAATCACGGCAAACGACTAACATTATGACATTCATCCTGTCATTAAATTGTACTTATCACCTAATTAGCTGCATGGATAGTGAAAGTTCCCTTGCTGCACTACAACCATGAACACAATGTTGAACTATTTCCAAAACTAACCAACATAACCTATTTGAATGTATATGAAGCCATGTTGAAAATGCATCTAAACAAAGCAGTGACAGCCTGGTTATCTAATCTACACCGTCTATGATTTGATGTAACACACACACACACGCACACGCACACACACACACACACACACACACCTTGCCATTCACTCCTGTGGCTCACCAATGCAGGATAATCCCCACAACATGATTAAGTTATTCACACTCGGACTTAGAGACGTTCAAAGTTGCACACCTTCATTCAGTAACCAATTGTTATTTTACTTTATTACCACTATTTGTTACATCAATTCTATAATGGATGTTTTGGTTTCATAACATCACGTATTTTATTGTTCGGTAATGGGACCTGCAGGAATACGACCGCTATATTCCCTGTGGATTAAAAAAAAGCGACCAAAAGGGATGGAGCGAGGGAGTTTGGGAAGTACAGTCTCCCTGAACCCTAAATGCCTTGTCTTGGCTACCACCTTTTTAATTTGGGTATAAGCCAGGTACTGTATATGGATAGATTAATGATAGTTGTTATAAATATGTCATTACAACTATTTTTTTCAAACCTAATCTAACTTTGTATGTGGCAGTTAAGTTAGATAAAAAGAAAAAATCCCAAAGTAATGTCAAATGTAACAATCAAATATGTGAAGTCAGGATAATTTGCAGTTTCAACCAACCAAAGAAATTTCTGGTGCAACTTGTGTTTTTCTGGTGATTTGAGAGTGAATACATTGAGTTTATTGCCATTCATTTTCACTGTATAACTAAACACGTCAAGGAATATGTGAGACCTTAGTGTTGTGGCGGGATATTCAAGGTAGACGAAGGCACACTCAATGCATGTGTAACGATAATGACGTATATAACAATTAAGTAAAAATTTTAGGAAACCCAAAACACACATAAAAATTGATGTACGGAGAGTCGGTAACAAATTTAAATATCAGTAATTTTTTGTTTATAAATACTACTTTCCCAAGAATCTCCAAGCTCATTAGAGAGGAAGAAAGGAGGAATAACTAAGCAATGAGGCTTTAACAATGGAGAGGAAAGGTAAACTCAATCAATTCACTATATAAATCACCGGAAAACATAGTGTGTGGTGCACCAGTAATTCACTGTTTGGTTGAAACTACACTAAAAATTAACAAGAATCTAAAACACTCATAAGAACTGTTCTGTTAAAGTTTTGAACAACACACTTCAAGTAATTATAACCACTCCCAAGTTGTAAATCGATGTTGATAAAGAATAATGAAAATTTCCCCAACTCAAACTCCTTCGCTCCTTTCTTCCCTCTGAGCCAGTACTGCATCCCTTCACATGTATGTTCTTCAGTTGTTCAATAGCACATGCTTGGGATGGAGTTACATGTTCTGATGTTCTATGACGCGACGGTACCTTCTGCCAATGATAAATAAATGAGTCTTATTTCTTACCAATCTGAAGAAAGCTTATATACCTGGGCAGGGAAAAGCAGGTACGGCACTCATTTTGTTCGACCAAAGGCAGCGGCAAAGGTTAATTGTAGTGAATGTCAGTATAATTTTGGAGAGTTCATAGCAAATTTTCTTTCGCAAGACAACCTGTGTCTAGACCTTTATACGTTGGCATGGTGTACGTATTAACTTTTTGAGTGGTACAGTTTATTTAGCACTGTCTGTGTAGCCAGTTTGAGCACCATTGATGGTACTGTGGTCATTACATGCAGCCTCAACTCTTTGATCTTGTATTCCCAAAGTGAGTAATTTAAGTACAAATTAAGACTGGAGTTAAGTTAAGTCAGGCTACAAATGTAGCATTTGATTTGGTTTGGAAAAACCCATCACCGTTACCACAATCTCTATATGGCATCATTAGATTTTGTGTGGCTTGCAATATGAGGATTACAAATTTGTAGGGTAATTCCTATTTTATGGAATTTCCCAACATCATCGATTTGTGGTATTTCTGTATTTTCTTATTCAAATAGAGTGATTTGGCTGAATATTCGGGGACACATACATGACCATTTTTGCCTCCCCCACCCAAAAAATACCACTCTTTTACACCAGGTCACCAAGCTTGTTGGCAATAGTGAAAGAAAAAAAGGAGAATAAAAGTATTGACCGAAACTGCAAATTTACCGAATTGATGTGTAAAATATCAGTAATAAAACCAGTGAGAGAAAAAGGAGAATTGGAGGATTGTCCAAAACTGCAAATTTACTGATGATGTAATAAACAGCAGCAATAACGTAATATTTCAGGTATAATTAAGGAATCATGCATCCCGCCGGCCACCTCATGACGTCATGCTGCTTATCTACGCGAGCCTGTTTTTTTTCGGTTATTCTTAAATTAGCCAAACTGAACCTTATTTACAACCTATAACATGTCTTACTACACTCCACATCACTGTTCCACACTAAGACAGCGTGGATTGTTAACACGCTCTTATATCTGTGTTAGAACTCATATACTCATCATTGCGGTAATTCATAATCCACCGAGACAATTCAACATTCAAAATACTCAAAATAACCAGATAAACACAATAAATGAAATAAAAGATGTACCATACACTGGATATTGTTTTACGTAACAATACCAAAATTTCACCGGTAACCGTCCCCACCCAAGCATCATCACACCCTTCCTTACCCTGCTTCTACCCTTCCTCCTGCCTCCCCTGCTGGTGTTACTGCCTTCCTTGTGTTACTCACGGAATGTTGAGTTTGATCCTCTTGGCCCCATCACTGTGCTTCACCTCCTTGCTTGGAGTCACCTCGTGGTTACTTTCACTCATGCTGCCTCTGTGCCTCCGTCCCTCCCGGTTTGTTTATCTCGCCAGACATAGATGTTTTACTATAGAAGGCATTAGATCATGGCGGACGTGCTAATTCGACGCCAGATTACTTAGTTTACTTAGAAATCTGTGTAATTTCGAATGTGTTCTTGATATGTGAGGTGCTGCCATCCCGAAGGTTTTGGTGTGTGAGCCTTAACTGGTCTGGCACTCATTTTGAGGCTGGTCTGCAATTTGCTGGAATTGATGGTTCGTCTGGGAACATCCACAGAAAGTTGTCCAATTAGCCTGTTCGCAGCTAGGGTCGTAGACACCTATCAGCGCTAGAATTTTTAATTTTCTCCGATTCTCCGGGGCAAAGGGGTGACTTAGTTAATTTAGAAGCCGATCTGCAGAAAAAATACGACATGAATTACTGCACATGTGTATTTAAAATTAAAAACATAACCTTAATGTTATTATTCTTACTTACTGGTGCATGATAAGGCTTTGTTAATTGTATTATAAGATAAAGCTACAATTTGGTAATTTTTTTTTTTTTCAGTAAGTATGAACAGTAAAAATAAAAGGATGTTGATTTCGGCTTATACATTTTATCTGAGTGTGTTAAAAAATATTGGAAATCACTGTCACGTCTTATATACGAAGGTGATCAGTGAAGGAAACAAAAACAGCACCGCTGCCAGACGTACGACGTAGTATACTAAGCGCCGTTAAAAAGACTGGTATTTATCACTATGGAGACATTTTACTTCTAATAAACCCTTGCCACAGCATTTGCAGCTGACAATGCCATTAGGAGTTGCTCTGAATAGCCTGCTAGTGTTTGTTGTGGTTTGCTGCCAGTAGCCGAGGATGTAGTTGTCGTACTGGAAAAAATTAAGTGCGACACAAAATTATATTTTCTATACATTACATGGATTTGCCTATTGTTTGGTACATTCAAATGAAAGTATGTATCGGTATATGCCCATTGAGATTAGTAGAAAATGACAAATTGCTTGCCTTGATACAAATATAAGCTGTCTTAAGAATATCATATGAAATTATGAATAGAGGCTTAAACGATGTCATATGCTGTCGGACATCATGAGATTAATATACTTAAATTTCATACGCATCAATGTGCAATAATACACCTATGTAAGCTTGTAAAACTTGCCCCAAAAAGTATTTATTTTCCGGCAAAAATTACAAAATCTGGCGCTGTCTGGTATCAAAATGCTCACTGCGAACAGGCTAATTCCCTCTTGAATTTATTAACTAAACAGTCTGACTCTGTGAGGTGACTGAGGTCCCTTATATTATTTATGATGGCATTGAGGATGACAGGACCGTTATGGAACAAGGTAGATGCAAGGAAGTTCTTGATCCTTTGTGGTCCTTGAGTTGGGAAGGTTTACCAGTCTGCCTCTCACATGTAGGCTACGCCCATGCGAGGGTTTAGTTTGGGACACATACATTGCCCGGTACCTCTCCCTCCTCCTCTGTTTGGAGTAGACGCCCCCAATAGGTGTAATCACCCATGCCGGTAATTGTTGTTATGAAGGCTCTATGCACTACCTCGAGCTGTTGTATGTCACCAGGTTGATTGGGTGACCAAACGTGTGTGCAGTAGTCTAAGACAGGTTGTGCAAGGGCCTTCCACCAAGTAATCATGAGATGCTTGTCCCTTGTTTTGAGTGTCCTGAGTACCCATCCTGCCATTTGTTTTGCCTTGTTGGTTGTGTTGGAGATGTGGAGTTTGAAGGTGGCATGACTGGTATCCTGGCTCAGGTTAACTCCCAGGCACTTGACGGATGGTTTTAACAGTATAGCCTGGGTCTCCTCCTCTATATAGCACCGTGGATGCTTTAATGATTATGTCTGGGCCGTACCTCAGCAATTTAATTTTTTCTTCGTTGAACTGCTCCTGACCTCACTTGTGCTTATTTCTCCATGTTACACAAATACACAGACTCCCTACTAGTCACACATTGATCCTGAGAGCCTTATGTAGTGCGTGTGGTATCACTCTCTTGTTGGTGCGAGACTATTTGAGTTTGAAAACACAAGATATATGACGACGATGACCTGAGTTACCTTCCTCAGTGTTTACATTTTTCGTGGGATTTTGTTACACCTTTTTAGGGAGGGAGGGGGAGGGGGGGTTGATTTTTGGTTTTGGAAATATGATTATATGTTGAGAATTGCTAGGATTGATTAAGTTATTAGACATCATTATTGTGACAGTATTAACTTAGTTTTGATTACTCTCTCTCTCTCTCTCTCTCTCTCTCTCTCTCTCTCTCTCTCTCTCTCTCTCTCTCTCTCTCTCTGAGATATGTTGTTTCCTTGTCCACACACACACACACACACACACACACACACACACACACACACACACACACACTATTACACTATAACATTACATCATAACCTGAACCTACACCCACTTAACAAAGGAGTAATGTAAACACGTACACATGTATACACAACAACACGCCACCACTCATGACTTTGTACAGGTGACTCGCGCGTACCACAACAAACATATAATAATAAACAGATGGGTGGAAGAGTAACGTGGATGGTTGTGTGGAGCTGTATTCTGCATCAGGAGGAACATACGTCCACTCAGGGGCAGGTTTGAGAGGTGCATCCACCACCAACATACCTCCTTAGCCCCACACACAACCTCAGTCTTGCAGGAAACGAAGGCGAGGACAGTCAGGTCACTCCAAGCTCGTCTGTACAGCTTCCGTTCCTCACGCATCGTCACCTCACACTGCATCGTGGATCATTAAGCGCGTCTCGGGTGTGTGGGCATGTATGGTGCGCATTGATGTTCACTCTTGATAAGGGAACGAAAATCAACACCACCACCACCACCACCACCACCACCACCGTCACCGTTGCGTCCGTGGGTCAGCGGTAGAGTTGGGGCGGTCGATCCTCAGCAAGGTTTTTGGGCTGCAGCAGGACGCCCGAAGCGACGGTGTTGATGCTGTTTTCCCGCGGGGAGACCCTTCCTGTCTCGAACTGGGGCCACTGTTCCTCAGCCTCATCCTCCTCGGGACCCTCGTCAAAATCGTCCTCGTCGTCGTTAGCGTTGATGTCGCTGCACGTCACGGCACTGAAGCGGCGCTGTAGGGCAGGTTTGTGGCACTCAGTAATGTTCATTGAGCAGGAATGGCAGTACTGATTCACCATTCTGGTGCACGATACTACTCAGGAGTCACTGGACACCTTTAGGAATCCCAACCTCACCCCTGAGCCTTTCCCTGTGGTGTGAGAAATTCGTGAACACCCACCTTGAGGTACGTGGCCAGCAGCACCTGTGTGGGCACATCACTAATGGCCAGCTGATGAGTGTCGGACTTGGTGGGAACCCAGAAGAAGCCGAAGGGCATCCACTCCTTGTCAGAGATCTCTGCTCCCCCTTCAAAGTCCACCTGAGTGAGACAAACAGCAGAGGAAGGGAGTGCCGACGTGCAGGACGAGTGTTCAGCATCACGTGCGACGCAGAGTAGATAACATACCTGTACCACGAGGTAGGGCGCCTTGGTCTTGGCCCTCAGGATGCCCGGCGTGTAGAGGGCGCGATGCCCCGCCAGGGCAGGTCCCCACGCCTCTGTGGGCATCAACAGCCGCCGAATAATCTGCCAGAACAACATTCTCTTAGAGCTGAACGAAACAGAGACGAGGATCAGGAAGTGAAGACCCGCCACTGCCTCTGCATAAGTGACAAGGACTCACCTTAGTGTGCTGCAACACCATCACCACAGTCACCATCACCATGAGGGCGGCGGGCACCAGAGACACCACCACGCCCGCGATCCGGTACGCCTCCTCTTTCGCCTCTGTCCTCTGCAGATCCTCCCACTCCACCGGCCCCTGCACGCCCATGACGCACGCCCACACACCCAGGCCCTGCGTGGAGTACGAGTGATGGAAGAAAAACCTGTTCATAGACATCAACCAGGCAACGGAGAAGAATAAAGGAATGAAAGGAGAGAGAAGAGGAGGAGGAGACGAGAAGAGTAAGATTATTTTCATTTAGGAAAGGAAGAGAGAACAAACTAATTGATGAAGAACACTGAGAGGGAAACAAATTAACAAAAGTGATGCGTGACCAAAGAGAAGAGAAATCCAATAGGTGGAGAAGGAGGAGGAGGAGGAGGAGAGGGAAGACTTACAAGCAGGAGTGGCAGCAGAAGGAAGCGCCACACAAACACCAGCACCGTCACGTCACTCCTGAGCATCACCCTGAAGTGCTGTCCGATGGTGGTGGCGCCGTACACATACACGAGTCCCGCCACCTCCACTACGCCCAGAAACAACCCACTGGCCCAGGGGGAGTACGTGTCCACGGCCCGCACCAAGAACACGCCATCCTGCACCACACAGACACGTCACCACACACCCTCAGGAGCCAAGGGGACGGATGACTGATATAACAACTGACCTCATCATTCATTTACTTACGTGGGTGATGAAGGGCAGACTGGCGAGGAATCCGAGGAGACAGATGGTAACACAGCAGAAGAAAAACCTACCACCACTTCGCCAACGCCCCGGCAGGAGGTCTGACACGCCCACAGTGACGGTAGAGGCGAGGATCTGCATGTGGTCGAAGAGAGCCTTACACAGCCCTAGATAGAGAAGCACACCACCTATCTGTGGCGCCTCCATGTGTGTGACAGCCTTCGACGCCTCCACCAGGAAGAACCCCGGAGCTGCGGCACATATAAAGGCGTTTACCTCCTGCACCCACTGTGTGATGTGGTGATGTGTTGTGTGCTCAGGCAAAGAACTTCATGAAGGAGGATGTTGTGTGACTTACTCTTTTTCTATTATTATTACTATTATTATCATCATTATTATTATTATTATTATTCAACGGGACTCACTCTTTTCAACGGCGTCCTTGGGCATGAAGTAAGGGAAGACGGCGAGACAGGATATCATTGCCACTAACAGGTTGGCAATGATGGCTGTGTAGGCGTCGAGGCGAATCTGGTGGCAAGGAAGAGGAATAAACGAAAAAGAGAGAGAGAGAGAGAGAGAGAGAGAGAGAGAGAGAGAGAGAGAGAGAGAGAGAGAGAGAGAGAGAGAGAGAGAGAGAGAGAGAGAGAGAGAGAGAGAGACGGGATACAAGAGAAAAAAAACTGAGAGTGGATAAAGAAATCAGACACCAAAGGAGGAAAGAAGGAGAAGAAGAAGCTAAGGAAAAGAAAAAAAAATTAAAAACGGCAAATAAATCAATGAAGGAGCAAATGAGAGAATAAATACACAAGAAAGAAGGGGATACTGAAAGAAAAGAAAAATGAGGAGAGGGGGGAAGGATTGAAGGAGGGAGAGAAGGGACAAACGAACGAACGAACGAAAGGGAGGAAGGAAGGAAGGAAGGATGAACACTAAGTAACTCACCCTGTCTCTGAAATGCCTGTAACTCGCTCTGTTGATAAGAAGACCTATACAAGGACCAATAGACCACAGCACCTGGAGAAAACGGAACGAGGGAAGCACTTCAATCATTCCAAATCTCTATCTCTCAATTCTATCTCATGTTTTCTCTCTCTCACCTTACCAAAAGCTTTCAACTAGATTTTAGGATGCTCAAATTTTATCCAATTCTCTCATTTTTCTTTTTCTTATTTGCCCAAAAGCGTCCATCCTGATATTAAGTTTGTCCAAATCTTATCCAAATCGTTCTTTCTCTCTTTCTCTCTTTTATACCTGCCCAAAACCATTTGTCCAATTCTTAACCAACTCTCTTTCTCTTTTTTTTTTTTTCTCTCTCTCTTGCTTACCTGCCCAAAAGCGTCCAGCCAGATATCAGGGTTGTCCAAATCTCGCCCGCTAAAGATGAACACTGATGCCAGACCATCGCCACTCTCAGACCTCTCAAGACCATAGGCCACCAGGACCACTAACGCCCCAGCGGTGACCAGCGACCACACCCTCGATACCACGCCCGTTCGCCACGCCTCCCCACGCCACACTGCCAACACAAGGGCCAGCCATACTAGAGCTTGTGTGAGGCCAAGACTCAGTACTATTACGCTGCCATTTCCGTCCTCTTCCTTTGTCGTTCCCAGCACTGTCCTCCTGGAAGGGTAGATGAAGATTGGTGTTGTGTTGTGCTGTGTTGTGTTGTGTTGTGTTGTGTTGATTTTGTTCGTGTTTGTGTGTTGTTGTGTATTGGGTTCTTTCAATTTTTTTTTGTCTTTCTTTCTTTCTTTCATTCTCTTTTTTTTCTCTCTTTCTCTCTCTCTCCGCATCATAGCGTGTGTGTGTGTGTGTGTGTGTGTGTGTGTGTGTGTGTGTGTGTGTGTGTGTGTGTGTGTGTGTGTGTGTGTGTGTGTGTGTGTGTGTGTGTGTAAAGTATGTAAACGTGTAATGGTTTAATTAATTTGCTTGCTTCCTAGATATATATACTTGAGTGGTTTGGGAATGAAATGTCTTGATGATGGAACTGTCTGAGTCCTATATGGTCTAGTGCGGAAATGGCTTGGTGATCAAATGTCTTGACTACCAATCGGCTATGTATCAAATGACCTGCACCTTCCTCCTCCATACCACCCTCCTCCTCCTCCTCCTCCTCCTCCTCCTCCTCCTCCTCCTCCTCCTCCTCCTCCTCCTCCTCCATCTCCACCACCTTCTCCTCTTCCTCCTCCTCCTCCTCCTCGTGACGTACATGAAGTAGTATTCGCTTGGTGCAATTAGTTCCTCGGAGCAGTCAGAGGTGTTATATCCGCCGGGACACTTGCTCCAAGGCACCTCCCTTTGCAGACAGTCCAGGGTGTAGCGGACGGACCACGACAACACAGTGCTGGTGTAGGGCATCAACACAGCACACATACCCATCATACCCACGCCCAAACCTGAAGAATGGAAGGATTTTAGTTTTTTTTTTTTTTAGTTTTGTTTACAGAAAGTGGAGGGAAAATATAAATGTGGGGACAGGAATATATAGTACATGAAAAATAGAACTAATATTAGGAAGGGTTAAATAAGGAAGGAAGGAAGGAAGGAAGGAAGGAAAGGTTTACGTAAGGAAGGATTTTGATGCGGTACGATATGTTTTCCCGAGAGCAATGCAAACTTGATTTATAGAAAAGAAAAATTACTGGAAACATGACTTATAAAAAGGGAAAACGTCATTGGAAATTTGACTTATAAAAGGTAAAATGTCATTGGAATCTTGACTTATAAAAGGAAAAAAAAATCACCGGAAACTTGACGTACGAACGGGGAAAAAATCACTGAAAAAAAGCATGACTCCACAAACAAGAAAAAAGTCACTATAGCAAACAAGACATCCATTAAACACAAGTCAATCAACGAAAACAAAAAAATCCAATACTCATTTCACTACAAGTCACCTGAATCACACTTTTATTATTATTATTATTTTTATTTTTACAGCTTATTACCTCATACCTGTCAGAATTGGAAGACACCTGAAGATCGTAGTAGGACCCAGGGAGGAAAACTGGGCCATAGTCTGCTCAAGGACACTGATGGGAAGGCCAAGCAGTAGGAGCATCACGGAATAGGCTGCCAGGAACCCCGCTGCACCAAGAATGATGGACCTCATTCAGTAATTAACTTTAATTTTACAGCGGCGCAGCTACAAAGTTATTGCCTCTGTCGAAGGAAGGATGGATGGAAGGAAGGGAAAGGAAGGTAGATAGGAAGGATGTGTGATAAAGCGAAGGAGAAAGGATGGAAGGAAGGAAAGAGAAGGTGAAGGAAGGAAGGAAGTGAAGAAGAGGATGAAAGGAAACAAAAAATAAAGGAAGGATGTGCAGTGAAGCGTTAGTATAAAAAAAATATATCACCTCAGCAACAAAATTCATTGAATCTGTGCAAGAAAAAGGGATAGAAGGAAAAACAAGATGAAGGAAGGAAGTAAAGATGTGAAGTAATGCGTCCGTAAGAAAAATAATAAAAATAGAAAAAAACTACCAGCTCAGCAACAAAGGTTATTGCTCCCGTGGAAGAAGAAAGAAAGGAAAGAAGGAAGAAGATAAATGAAGAAAGGAAGACAGGAAAGATAGATATGTATTGACGCGTCAGGAAGTAAAAGTGAAGGTCAACAAAGCAACCAAAATCATTGCCTTTATGGAAGAAGAAAGAGAGGAAGGAAGGAAGGAAGGAACAAGAAGATAATGGAAGGAAGGAAGGAAATAAGGAAGGAAAATAGATAATAGAAGGATATGCAATGATACGTCAAGAAAACAAAAGTAAAAATCAATCTAGCGTTTATACTCACGTCTAAAAAAATAAAATAAATAAATATATATATATATATATATATATATATATATATATATATATATATATATATATATATATATATATATATATATATATATATAAACTGCAATAAACTATAACAACCTATATAGTAGTAGACATTTTGCAT
>JAXIVD010008687.1:15000-16950 GCA_036785275.1 Cancer borealis | reverse complement strand
ATACTGTTGATTAAAGGTGATATATGCAGGTAAAGGGTGAGTTGGCTGTACAGTAAATCATTAATAGGGAAGAAGGAAAATTGGGAGCTTACAAAGGTGTGTCATTATCATTATTATTATCATTGTTTATTATCATTTTTTTTTTTTTTTTTTTAGATTAGTAGTAGTTTGAAAATTAAGCTTAAATATTCTTCATCTTTTGTTGTAATATATAAGCAATTCTGGGGTGAAAAAATATAGTTTTTTTTTTTTTTTTTTTTTTTTTTTTTTTTTTTTTACTGGAAATGTAAAAAAAATAAAAAAATAAATAAATAAATAAATAAATAAAAATATTGTGATAACCGTTCGTGTGGAAATAACATTATATAAAGAATTCTTTGCTGGTATCTTCGGGGGAAAAATTATGAAAGAGTTGAAGTGAAAATTGTGATGTTACTTTGAAAATATTTGACGCGAGGTGATCATTATGGAGAACCTTTCATTTTTATTTATTTTTTCCTTCTCGTCGTAAACTTCTCTGGGAAAGGAAAGGTAATTGTTTGACGTGTGGGATGGAGGAAAGATTTTTAGGGTGTGGCAAAGCAATAATAATCCTCTCAATTTTTTCTCTCCTCCCATTCTCACTCTTTCCTCTATACCCCCATTTTTATCTCATCTCCTCATTATCTATTCCGTACACTTACCCATTTACTCATTATCTATCTTTTCCATTCCTTAATCACCCATTATTTTTTTTTTTTTTTTACCTCATTCCTCACTTTTTTCCTCTATCTTCCTCTTCTCTCCCCTTACCTCTACCTTACCTTACCTTACCTTACCTGGAGAGAGGCACCTGTAAGTAGGGTCACCGCTGCCACCCATTTGTGACAGGTATGGCAGAAGATAATGGTGGTGGTGGTGATAATGGTGATGGTGATGGTGATGGTGATGGTGATGGTGATAATGATAGTGATGATGTTGATATGGGCAAGAAAGGATTTGAGGCTCGAAATTGCAAAGAAGAAATGGGGATATGGTGGGTTTTTTTTTTTTTTTTTTTTTTACATATTTTTCTGATGTTTTTTTTGCTATCATCTCCCTCCTCCTCCTCCTCCTCCTCCTCCTCCTCCTCCTCCTCCTCCTTGACAGGCTGACCGACTACAGTTGTCAGCTTTCACTCCAAAAGTCAATGGAAATAACTTGTTAATTCTGCCCGCCGCTGGAGTGCCGACGAGACGAGGGAGGAGGAGGGAGGAGGAGGAGGAGTAGGAGGAGGAGGAGGAGGAGGAGGAGGAGGAGAGGGAGGCTGGATGACGATGCAATGTGTGTGGTTCTGTGGATTAAATGAGAGAGAGAGAGAGAGAGAGAGAGAGAGAGAGAGGAGAGAGAGTGAGAGAGAGAGAGAGAGAGAGAGGAGAGAGAGAGAGAGATGAGAGAGAGAGAGAGAGAGAGAGAGAGAGAGAAGAAGAAAAAAATAATTGAGTTGTTTTAACGACTTGCAACAACGGAATGTAGATGCTTTTAATGACGATGACGATGATAATGATGTTAGTGGAAGGAAGTGAAAGGAATATACAAAGAAAAAGAAGAAGAAAAAACATGTATAAAGAACAAATAGAAGATGGGAAGAAGAAAAAATTTTGATGTTAGAATAAAATAAATTAAACCAAAAATAAAAAAAGAAGTTAGAAAAATCACAAATAACCAGAAAATACATATAAAAAATATAAAAAAAACAGTGAAGAGGAACTAAATAAAAATAAAAACAACAACAACAACAACAACAACAACAACAACAACAACAGACAAGCATGTACAAATATGAAACCAAACCTCACATATATCCATTACAAGCAGTGGTTAGGGAGGTGTCTGAAAACGCGTGTAGGAGGCGGTGAGAACTGCAACCCAAGATCAATCGAACCTCAGCTGATCCCTAACACGTAACAAAAGACAGGACAGACAGACACA
>JAXIVD010008687.1:5000-10000 GCA_036785275.1 Cancer borealis | reverse complement strand
TATTTCTATCCAAGGCTAGGCTAGGGTCGAAGGAGGAGGAGGAGGAGGAGGAGGAGGAAGAGGAAGGGGAGGAGGAGGAGGAGGAGGAAAAGCGTCTACCCCAAAAGGAATGACTCACTAAGCTATCCACTGTCCCTTCCCTTTCCCCTTCCCCTTCACCTTCACCTTCCCCTTCCCCTTCCCCTTCCCCTTCCTCTTCATCCCTATCACTGTCCCCTTCCCCTTTACCCCTGTCAGATATCTCTTCCACCCCTTCCACCCCTGCCACCCCTTCCAAGCACCTGGCGGCACGGTAGTCTTGCAGTCTTAACATGGATGGATCCGTAATATAAGTCCCCTTGAGGAACTCCACCCGCGTCCACTAGATGTCACTTGCAAGGGAGACTCACATACATAACACGCCTTGAGCTACCTTTACAGAGTCGAAGTTGGAGACGCAGGTTTTGTTCGGGGGCGACTTAGCGGGTGCCATACAAGGTGCAGCTTCCTCAGGGTCTGTCTGTTGTCCTGTTAAGGGAGTAGAAAGTTGCCGTATAGGTTTGGTCCGTCTCAGGTGAGTGCCCAGGTGTCACGCCCTTAAGAGTTAGATGCTGCAAACGTGTCACTGATGATATTTTTCTTTGATTATTTTTCTGTTTTTTTATTTTATATATTTTTTATTTTTTTATTTTTAAGTTCGTGGGAGTCGAACCCTGACCTGTTGTATGTATGTATGTATGTATGTATGTATGTATGTATGTATGTAGTCAATAGCACCCGTGTGTGAGTATAAGTAATGTTTATGACTTGTATTTTTGATGAAAGAGAATTGTAATGTGTTGAGTGGAGTGTAAAAGTGATGCAAGGATAGAGGAAAAGAACACACACACACACACACACACACACACACACACACACACACACACACACACACACACACACACACACACACACACACACACACACACACACACACACACACACACACACACACACACACACACACACACACACACACACACACACACACACACATTCATTAACGCCCTCGCTCGCCTCACCTTTACCTGCCTCGTGACTCCTCAGGTGATTTGTGTTCTCGCTCCAAGGACACACACGACTTCCTTGCATATTTATTGTGCTTGAAAAATGGTCTTGTAATAAATCATAACCACTCCTTTCACACTCCTCCTCCTCCTCTTCCTTCTCCTCCTCCTCCTCCTCCTCCTCCTCCTCCTCCTCCTCCTCCTCCTCCTCCTCCTCCTAATCTTCCTTCTATTTCTTTTTCTTTCGTCTTTTCCTCCTCCTCTTTCTTCATCTTCCCTTCTTTCTCCTCTCTTCTAATTCCTATTTATCGCTTTTCTGTTTGCTTTTTTATTCTTCCTTTCTTTCTCTTCCACTTATTTTTACTCTGTATTGTTATTATTTTTTTGTAATAGTATTTTTTTTTATCGTATGAATTTTTAGAAAATATTTGTGTAACTTTTCATAAACTAGTTCTTTGTTGTTACTTTTTTTTTTCTTCTATTTTTAGCTTTTAACTTTTCAAAGCTTAACGCAATTGTATTCAAGCTTTCACTTTTCTTGCTAACTGTTCACTACAATGCTTTGATATTTCATTGTTATTTTTATTTTTATTATTATCATTATTATTATTATTATCATTATTATTCATTTAACGAATTTCCTTTCATTCCTTTACTCTTTAATTTCCTTTTTACTCTCTATTCCTTCCTCTTTCTAATGACGTATTCAATTACATCCTAAAATTATCCTTCTTAACCTCCCTCTCTTATCCTATCCTTCTTCCTTCCTTCCTTCCTTCCTTCCTTCCCTTTCTTCCCTTCCTTAACACCTGAAGATATAATTGTCGGTGGTGAGTTTGGACAAGTTAATTCGTGAGAGGATGAGGAGAGAGAAGGAGGAAGAGAGGGGAAGATAATAAGGATTTGGTAGGGAAGGAAGGGATGAGGTAAGGGAAAAGAAGAAGAGGAGGAAGAGGAGGTGTAAAGAGACGGGTAATGAGGAAGAAGTGAGGAGAGGAGGAGGGAAGAAGAGGTGTGAGTGAAGGAAGGAAGAGGTTAGAGAGGAAAGAAATAGATTGCTGTTATATATTTTTGTTTTGGAAAGAGGGAAAATATAGATGTTATGAAAATATTTGAACCTAAGAAAATATATATAATAATAAAAGGGAGTGAAGGAAAATATTTGAATAAAGATAGAGAGCAAAATGCAACATTAACTTACGCTTGACAAAAAACAACAACAACAACAACAACAACAACAACACACTTTTAACTTTTTTTCTCTTTTGTATACACGAAAAAAAATGAAAAAAAAATCAAGGAAATAGTCACTGGAAAGGAGGGAAGGAGTGAAGGAGTGACTTTAATGTTTGCATCATTGTCTATATATTATTAGTTATACATTAATTTATCATTCTTATATCGTGTAATAGATTAGTTTCCCTTATTATCCAGCATCAATACTTACAAAAAAAATTACTAAGGACCCACAAATAATCTACATCATCATATGCATAATTTACTATACATTACTATCTATAAATCAGTCTTTCATTATATAGTGTTATAATACTTTCCTTGAGGTCAGGAAATAAGTATAGATATGAAGGTTTGATATCTATAATCTATTCTATACATTATCTTATCAGTAGGCCGGTAATGAGCACGTATTTATAATTGATGTAGGGAAGTAGAAAGCTGTGTAACTATGGGTCTTATAGGTCAGCTTTGTGTTGTAACTTTCAACCTCGCTGGGAAAGTTTACAAATAACTTCACTCCTTTTCAAAATACATGATGTTCCTCCACCTTGGAAGCTTTTCACTCGCTTCACATGAAAACCGATTAAATGAATAAATATTTAGTTCAAAGATTCAGAAAAAATGTCTATAATATAAAAAATTAATCTCAGCTGTACTGACTTGACTTGATGCAGTTCTAAGTATTTAGTTCAGATTACCAGTTGAAAAAGTGACTGAAGCAGAAATTTGAAGATAGTTTGTAAAAAAAAAAAAAAAAAAGAGATGTTTTTTGTTATTTGCTTCCTGAATCTTCATCAAATAATACTGTTAATAAATGCAAAGTAATGTCACTTTTACGTGTATTCTAAAAGTTTCTAATACCAACTGGTGTAGATTATGTCAGCTTTCGTGTAAACATCGTGGCAGACTTTCTTATATATTACTTTTATTTGCGTTTAAAATTATCTAGTAGTGGGAGAGAGAGAGAGAGAGAGAGAGAGAGAGAGAGAGAGGAGAGAGAGAGAGAGAGAGAGAGAGAGAGAGAGAGAGAGAGAGAGAGAGAGAGAGAGAGAGAGAGAGAGAGAGAGAGAGAGAGAGAGAGAGAGAGAGAGAGGAAAAAAAATTCATGACATTAAATAAAATTACTATATTCATTATTTCATGCTCTCATTATTCTTATATTAAAAATTCCTCCACACTGTTATTTTTCTTAACTTCTACCTGTTATATTCTCACCTGGCGCTGTGACCCCAACCCTTCACTCAGGTAGTTACGAAAGACAGGTGAAGGGGCGAAAGGAAGGGATGGAAGGGGCGAAGGGAAGGATGTACAGGAGTGAGAAAATTATGGGAAAGATTAAATTAGGATTGTATCTCTCTCTTTTCTCTATCTCATCCTCACTTTCTCTCTCTCTGGTAGGGGTAAATATAGATAAATGGGAGGGAAGAAAGGGGAAGAGAGAGGAAAGTGCTACCTCTCTTCAGTGCAGGAAAAGGGAGGTAGGGGTAGGGGGGGTGATGGTGACAGATGGTGAGAATGAAATGATGGTGACAGATGAAGATTGGTGGTGATGGTGAAGTACTAATGACTGTGATGAAGGTTGAACGTGAGGCATTGGAGGTCATAATGATAATGATGATGATGATGATGAAGGGAAGAGGATGTAGAGTAGGAAATCAAGAGTAATACGAGAGGAGGAGGAAAGAAAGAAAGAGAAAGAGAGAGAGGGAAAAAAAAGTATAAGAAAAAAAACCATCTTATTCCCTTGACTTCATTACGTATGCATGAAAATGAAGGAAAATCAGAATTCTTCCCTATAAATAAATAAATTCCCTCCTCCTCCTCCTCTCCTCCTTCTCCTCCTCCTCCTCCTCCTCCTCCTCCTCCTCCTCCTCCTCCTCCTCCTCCTCCTCCTCCTCCTCCTCCTCCTCCTCCTCCTCCTCCTCAGGGAATAGAAGTAACACATCTTCAGTCACCTCACTCTAGGACCTCTATCAAATTTGGTGGAGACGAGAGACGTGTGAAGGAGGAGGAGGAGGAGGAGGAGGAGGAGGAGGAGGAGGAGGAGGAGGTAATTCAAAGATATGGTGGAGTGAAATACTGAGGGGAAGTGAGTGAGTGAGTGAGTGAGTTGGTGTCTTTATTCCCCTCACTCTCTCTCTATCTCTCTATCTCTCTTTATTCTTTCCTCTTTCCTCTTTTTCTTCCCTTTGAATTTTTCTGGTGAAGGCTAATGACCTTTTTCAGCATCGTGACCTGGCCTGACCTCCCTTGACCTCCCCTTCACCTCCCCTTCACCTCCCTTCACCTCCCTCACCTCCCCTCACATTCCCTTGGAGCGTTTCGTCACGAGCCGCGCAAGTGATGTTCTGTCATGCATCTCTCTCTCTCTCTCTCTCTCTCTCTCTCTCTCTCTCTCTCTCTCTCTCTCTCTCTCTCTCTCTCCTCTCTCTCTCTTTCTCTTTCTCTTTCTCTTTTTCTCTTGTCTTGAATCTGAATGTACAAAATATGCGTTTTATTTATTTCCTTTTTTTTCATTTGATATTATTTTTTTTCCAGTAATTTTTTTTCCCTTTTCTTACCAACAAATTTTTTTCTGCCCTGGATACGCGCGACTTTCTGTTTTGACTTAACTTTTTTTTTTTTTTGGTTTTGTTTTATTACCTTCAACATTGCATCTCTTCTTTTTTTTTTTCTTTTTCTTTTTCTTTTTTTATCTCTCACTTTTGCGAACGTTACTATTTCTTTTTTTTTTTT
>JAXIVD010008686.1:0-15000 GCA_036785275.1 Cancer borealis | reverse complement strand
TGTGTGTGTGTGTGTGTGTGTGTGTGTGTGTGTGTGTGTGTGTGTGTGTGTGTGTGTGTGTGTTTTGTGTGTATTTTTGTGTCATTCACCATGGTCTTGAGGATCACGCGCTGTACTCGTTATCGCCAGCCCTTACCCTCCAGGAGAGAGCTTGCAACTCATTATAGCCCAATTTATGAGTGTGTCTGTCAGTATGTATGTTTATGTCTGTCTGTCTACCTGTGTGTCTGTCTGTCAGTATATTTGTGTGTATACGTACACACAATTTTATAAAAAGCTGTTTAACCTGAAGTTTAAACAAATTTCAAGAGCAAGATCTTAAGGCAGATTGTTGAATGATAAGTGTATTTTGTAGAAGCGTTGTACGGATTGAGACGTTGATCTCAGGTATCATTTATAGTTGTTGTTTTTTTGCTTGGAAATCTTGCGAAACTTTTATTTTTATATTAAAAGGGCCAAGGGAAAACAAAAACGTTAAAAAAGATCCCCCGTGTCGCCAGACCCTGCAAAGAGGACAGTAGGAGGAATAAAGTAAGGGGTGGAGTTCGTATAACATTAGAAGTGTCTTGACACTCCTCTTTTGAAAGAGTTTAAGTCATAGGCAGGTGGAAAAACAGACAAAGGTAGAGAGTTCCAGAGTTTACCAGTGTAAGGGATGAAAGAGTGAAGATACTGGTTAACTCTTGCATTAGGAAGATGGACAGAATAAAGATAAGAAGAAGTAGAAAGTCTTGTGCAGCGAAGCCGCGGGAAGGGGGGAGGCAAGCAGTTAGTAAGTTCAGAAGAGCAGTCAGCATGAAAATAGCGGTAGAAAATAGATAAAATTGCAACATTGCGGCGGTGACTTAAACTTGTATATTTGTATTCTGAATTATGTCACATACTTTGCGGTCATAATTGATGAAGGCTTTGAAACTAATTCAAACGCTGTATAAAGTGTCTGAATGCTTTCCATATCCATGTTTTTTGCAAGCAATTAATGGCTGAGTTCTTCCAAATTGTCTTTGTTTACGGCTTACAGACATGTTTTCTTGTACGAAATATTTTTTTTTTTGGAGGTGAATGCATTATCTGGCTAAAACAATCAATGTCCTATCAGTATTTGTAATTATTGAAATAATGAAGGAAAGTGGTTTAAAATTCCTTTCACTCGACATAAACCATCATATTAATAGCACTACAAAGATGAGCTCCATCACTCAAACAAGTTTCCCTTAGCCAAAGGTCATTCAAACGGCATTTCAAACCTCCATCTCCCTCCCTCATCAATGCACTGCAACCAAACCAATGGAGGTTTTAATTTTTGAAAATGAGAAAAAACATACGACTAGCGGCAAGGCTTGCAGCCACGCCCTGATTGGCGTATCATCGGCAATAATTCCTTGCCTGTTATTATATATAAATGCATATATATGTGCATGTGTGTGTATGTGTGTGTGCGTGCGTGCGTGCGTGCGTGCGTGCGTGTGTGTGTGTGTGTGTGTGTGTGTGTGTGTGTGTGTGTGTGTGTGTGTGTGTGTGTGTGTGTGTGTGTGTGTGTATGTGTATGTGTCTGTGTCTGTGTCTGTGTCTGTGTCTGTGTCTGTGTGTGTGTGTGTGTGTGTGTGTGTGTGTGTGTGTGTGTGTGTGTGTGTTGGAAGGTCAGGGAATGGAGGCATCCATGCATGGAGGGCCAGATGAGGGAGACGGAAGTCCTGCAGCACAGGCATCTCCCAGGCATAGAAGCCTCTAATCCTGCCTCTTTGTGTCTGGATTATCCAGCTTATCCTCACCTTTGTCACTGACCACATGTTTCGTTGAATTGTCACTGCAGTCCTTCATGCACCAGCAGTGTAATGTTTGCGTAAATTCCATGCATCGTTCAGCCATTTACTTCCTTCCAGTAAATCCGCACATCTATTTGCAGAATAGTTTGCATGGAAGTTATTACGTGTATGCAAACTCATGTACACACCAACACACGCCTGTACACCCGCCTTGCCACACCTCAATATTATATCCTATCTGAGGCTAAAGAACTGTTGACAATGTCACATGTGTCGCTTTTAAATGATTGTGTGACTTACACATCCAGTGTCATTTTGGGGGGTGGCGGTGGCGTCGACGACGACGGAGGGGCTGACGGAGGCGACATTAACTGATGTAAACTCAACTTTAAATGACACACCTACATATGAGCGTGTTAAGAGGCTTTCGACTCATGCCAAATGTTAGTTCATGACGACCTGGAAACTGTTTGACGGTGTTTCAGTCAATTACACAAAAATTGTAGCGCCTGACCACGATCAAAATTAAGCACTATGCATAATTCAATTTTATATATTTTCTCGGATCTGTGAGTCTCATAACTGACGAACTGGCAAGACATAAGGCAGGTGGCTAATATTCTGTATAGACCAGTTAGTTCCAACTGGGGTCAATGGACGAATTTCATGGAAGACTGTTGGAATGTCGGGAACCAAAAGGCTGTCCTGAGATTTTCATGTACTACAAGTACATGCAGTCTTAATTGTTAATAGTATTCCATGGCTCACAACATGAGAATACATATAATGTCATCTAGTCTGTAAGTGAAAACATATTTGAAGAAAGAGTAGAAACAGCAAAAAAAAACAACGTTGTGATGTCGATAACTGTCCATGAGAAGGGAAGTGAGACTAATACACTTTGATGATTATTGTGCCAATAGTATAGAAAACAGCATAACATTCGACTCCACTTGATCATGACAAAATTTACATGCATTAATTTATCTGCCTAGCAAAATATGATAAGAAAATAAAAAATTGCCAATAGTTCATTGCTTTAGTTTGAGATAAATGCAAAGGTGCATCTGGCAGAGACTGGATAGTGGTTTGCCCTGCACGCAAGACAGTGTTGTTGACGACTGCCTCACCATCGGCTTTCGATCTCATGTATAGATTCCTCGGGCTCATGCTCGCCCTCAGTGGCTTGGTATTGAAAAATACGACTTTGTTTTGCCTGGATTATCTAACATTTTATGATTGACTTCTACTTCTTTATTATTTATGACTTAATGTAAGGCATTATATACCTGATACAACTTCTTTCTTAGTAGCGCACTCTTACAGTAATTACTCATTTCCTACTTGATCTGTATAGTTTTTGTTTGTATTGATTTTACAGAAGAGGTCTGTCAGTCAGTCAGTTGGAAGATAAGAATTATATAGGAGAGTGTTTTTTTTTTATTCTTTGAACGCAATCAATCTTCAATCCAAGAACAATGTCGGATTATTAAATCTCCAATTTCCCCTCATCATTTTGCCTAACTCGACCACTCTACGAAGCGGCTTTCCGTGCCAACCGCTGGTAAACTCTGCTTGTTTATTAGCTATGAATCATCGCCAGACTAGAATATCGTGCTAGGAAAGTTGTTCATTAAGCTGCCTACACCTCAAACTCAGGGCTTGTTGGATAGTGTTGCCAGATCAGGAGAGAACTTCTTGAGCCTTTGTAAACTTTGCCAGTTGTGTCATTAAAATACTATCATGCCCATTATTTGCCTTGACTTGAGGTGGGGGCTATGCGTGGGACTTGAGGTGGGGGCTATGCGTGGGACTTGAGGTGGGGGCTATGCGTGGGACTTGAGGTGGGGGCTATGCGTGGGACTGACATTTTTTGTATCATTTTATTGTTTGGGTTATTTGAATTCAGTTTGGTGCATTTGAAGGTTTATTTTTAAAAATCCCCGTAATACTTCCAAACATTTAGTGTGTGTGCCTGTGTGAAATTGTGTGTGGTATGTGTGTGTGCGTATGTGTGTGTGTGTGTGTGTGTGTGTGTGTGTGTGTGTGTGTGTGTGTGTGTGTGTGTGTGTGTGTGTGTGTGTGTGTGTGTCTGTGTCTGTGTCTGTGTCTGTGTCTGTGTGTCTGTGTCTGTGTCTGTGTCTGTGTCTGTGTCTGTGTCTGTGTCTGTGTCTGTGTCTGTGTCTGTGTCTGTGTGTGTATGTGTATGTGTATGTGTATGTGTATGTGTGTGTGTGTGTGTGTGTGTGTGTGTGTGTGTGTGTGTGTGTGTGCGTGTGTGCGTGTGCGTGTACACGTGCGTGTGGACTTTTCATGTGTTTTAATGTTTTAAAATCACTCAAATAGTGTTAAGTACTTTATTATGTAGTATCTGCTTTAAAATGAACGTGCTGCTGTACGGGATAGTGTTGGCTTAGCAGCCATTTATTTGTTACTTCTGAAGTATCTTTTAGTGTGAACAGCAGTTGTTTTTATCTCATTGCCGAATGATAGCAAAATGCATGTACATTAGTGGGTATAGTTTATGTTTGTGGTCACTGATAACAGCCATCTTGTGTGGCGTTGTGAAAGGTATGGCTAGGGAGACGTAGCGATGCAAATATAATCTTTGATCAACCCAGCCGAGTGCTGCATACAAGCAAGTGTAGGTTTCAGTAAGGAGGGATAGAGCTTCATAAGCCCACACTTATTCCTCCCGGCCGTTCTTCATGGGTGAAAGCATAACACTTTTTAGGGGAAAATAAATATAAAATTGAGATTAGTAAATGATGGATATAATTGATGAGACTAATTTGATAGGGAACACTAAAATATTAACAATGGAAATTATGATATGTAACCGTCTTTGAAACGCAGCAGCGCCAAAACATAAATACGTGTGCATGCTGACTTAACACGCAACATGGAAGATAAATGATTGATGTGTCAGTTCCCTTTTTTAATTGTTTATTATCATATCTGTTTCGTGCAACATTGTCCTTAAGATGTGCAACAATATTTTAATATGGCCATTACTATAGTAAATTAATTTGAGATTTTTTTATTAATATATGTGTGTGTTGTGTGTGTATGTGTGTTTGTGGTTGTGTGTGTGTGTGTGTGTGTGTGTGTGTGTGTGTGTGTGTGTGCGTGTGTGTGTGCGTGTGTGTGTGTGTGTGTGTGTGTGTGTGTGTGACTGTGTTGTAATCGTGTTACCCAGGCCCTAAGCAACTAAGCAGCGTCTGTGTTAGTAAACTTTTATATAGCTCTGCTTTCTGTTCTGTCGCCAACTATTGGCCTCATGATATCAAACATATGTTAAATTCACGTTTATTTCGTATCATCTGTTTTCGATAAGCTTCCAAGTGAAAAATAGTAAATGTTTTGGCTTATGTGATAAGAAATAGGAAATAGGAAATAGAGCAAGAGATTGTCCCAGTGGAAGAGACGTGTCCCTATCCTTGGAGAGATGACAGTAAATTAATGACGCTAGACTGAAGAAAATGTGTTGCTGCAAACTGAAGTGAAGTACATTTAAATTTGCGCGTGTGGAAGATTAATGACTCATACTCTTTGGGAACGAAAATAATTTCCATTTTCACGATCCTCGACATGAATTATTGTCATTTGCCTTTGTGTTGACAAAACAACATTGTCTGTTCATAGTTGATTAACTGTGTTTTGTTATTTCTATTTTCTTGAAGAAATCCATGCTTCTGGAAACAATGGCAGTGTCGGTAAACAAAATATGTTGCTATGGTGACAGTCAGTGAGATTGATACAAAATAGTCTTCTCCAAAATATATTATTTCAGCTATGGTTATTATTGGTTCCCTGGAATCTACTTACCCATCGTTCTGGGTTTGAATCTTAGTCAGCTCAGTCAGTGTCTTCACTTAGTCATTTCATTGTCATTCACCGTCTCTTAGTTCAAACGAAACAGGATATCCTCGAGTACCTGACGTGATACTCAAGCGTTATACTTGCACCAACGTGGGTAATATATTTTTTTTGTCTCAAGAAATAGTTAAGACGGCTTCAAAAAATTTGTTTAAGTTTTACATGGTGTATGCTCTACACCTCTGTTTTTGTTATATAATATATGATAAAACTTTATAGACGATATTTACACAGGTTTTACGTCACCACTATGGTCTAGTAGACTGCATTAACTTTTACGACACTTTGGTAATTTGTATGTATTTAAGCGTGTTCAGCATGTTACCACATATTTAAAACCAAGCTGATACAGATGCGTCTATCAAACGCTTCTATTATAAAGGAAAAAAATCGATCATTTGTATCAGTGCTCAAATTTTTTCTTTAAAATTCAGAGGGGTTGGAATATCTTGTATGATTTTATATGGTATTGTGTAAAACTATGTATTGTTAGTACTGCATCACAAGCATTATATGTTTGCCATACTATGTAGTTTTGTTTTGTTTGTTTGTTTGTTTGTTTTTATTCTAGGTAGGCACATACCTAGTTTCGCTCCATTGCAGATTACGTAATTATTATTAAATTTCAGTTACCCGTTTGAAGTAACTTAAGAAATTTTGCTGAATCTAGTATATATAAATATATATATATATATATATATATATATATATATATATATATATATATATATATATATATACATATATATACATATATATATATATATATATATATATATATATATATATATATATATGTTATATATATATATATATATATATATATATATATATATATATATATGTATGTATGTATGAAGCATAGGAATGGCAGCCGTGTAAGCGAGTGAAGCAAGCTACAGCCAGCCAAGGAAGGCCAGGATTATCGTTTTTTTCCAGTCATACTTCTGCTTTACGTATTCAGGGAGAATAAAAACAGGCCACAAGTAGGCACTTTGAACCCTAGCTTCCCCACCACCCACCATCCATTAGGTCCGGGCTCCCAGCTACCGATCCGACACGACCAGAAAGACGTAAGGTTGCGTGGGGAGGCGAGGGAACGGCAAGACGTAAACATGTGTGGACCGCGTGTGACGTGGTCGTTATCAATAATTCTCCTTACCTTGTTTTTGCCATTAGTAATAGAGCTAGCTAGGTCCGAGAGTAACGAAAATAGCGGGGAAAATATGTATTAGTCATTAAAAAGTAAGTGATATAATCCAGCACGCAAAAATATATATTTCACTTAATATGGTAAATAGTCTTAGCCGTAGGCAAACGAGGTTTGTTTCTCTAGGTTGTAATAATAGTTGCAGGAGTGTTTATGGTGGTGGTGGTGGTGGGGATGATGGTGTACATCCTCCTCCTGTGCTATCATCATCATAACGGTGGTGATGGTACAAAAGGGGGGGTGTAATATCGGAGAGGCAAAATAAGGGTTGTGATGAAACTCATGTACCGCTGCTTAGAACAAGCTTGTTATAGAGGAAGGCGTGTTGGTGTGGAGTGGCGTTGATTGATGGGCGCCGCCACCCTTACCGACGCTCCCTTCATTACACAGCTGCACCACGCCGTTGCCACCACCACCACCACCACCACCACCACCACCACCACCATCACCATCACCATCACCATCACCACCACCACCACCACCACCATCACCATCACCACCACCACCACCACCACCACCACCACCACCACCACCACCACATCCACCACCACCATTACCATCACCATTACCACCACCACCACCACCATTACCATCACCACCACCATCACCATCACCATCACCATCACCATCACCATCACCACCACCACACCCACCACCCGCCAAACCTCCGTGTGATATGATGCACCATTACACAGAGAAACGCATCACCCAAGCCTCATAAGTATTCCTTCTCGTCTGGCATCCTGGCTAATAATTCTCCCCAGTCGGAAGCTTATGGTCTGGATTCCTTTCTCGTATGCCATGCTGACGCGATTATGGCCGCGCAGGGAAGGAGGGACAAGGCCATGCCACTACTATGAAGCATCAAAACAAACATACAAATACACACAGAGATAGGCATACACACACACACACACACACACACACACACACACACACACACACACACACACACACACACACACACACACACACGTAACAGACAAACACACAGATATTTCGTTATGGCCTTTGAAATGGGTGATGACTTACCCTTACCCTCATTCCCTTAACAAAATCATTGAGCGTGGAGAAAATAGTTTAAAGGGTATAATTCTTCTTAGAGTTCCTTAAAAAAAATTGAGATATAAAAGTTCATTCCCTTGTACCTCCTTATTCCCTCCCCCTCCAAACTCTAGCTATTAAGTGGTTCAAGAGAAAAATGTGGAATCTTATTTTCTCGCATGGCCATTCGAGGTAGTCTGGACGAGAAGGGAGAGAGGAAGAAACACATTTTAGGAGGAAAGGAGAACGAAGGAATAGGAGGCAGAAATTATGAGGAATGCTCTGAAGTGTTATGGCATGTAGTGATAGGCTAGGAAGGTAGAGTGGAAAGTGCACAGAGATGCGGCAGCGTAGGGCATGAGGAAGATACGACTAATTATTCCGTAAAGGATGGTAAACTTATAAGACAAATGAGGAAAGTGCTACGATAGCCGGAGGGAGCAGAGTAGGACAAGGAGCGAGGAGTGGGTTATGGATCTGGCTGCCGAGAGCGAATGAAGACAAAGGACTCGGAAAGGTGTGTAGGCGCAGAATTACGAAGAAAATTTTTACCTCTTAGGAAGATAAAGAACACGTTAGTTGGGATAAAAAAACAAAAAGAAGTTATTCTTTTCGAGGTGTTTCTAAAGGTTAGGAAGAGAAAAATCTGGGATACAGCACACGGAGAAAAAAGTAGAGCGGAGAGAGAGAGAGAGAGAGAGAGAGAGAGAGAGAGAGAGAGAGAGAGAGAGAGAGAGAGAGAGAGAGAGAGAGAGAGAGAGAGAGAGAATAATAGAAAACTAGTATGGTTTTCTCGCACGACAAATACCTTATGTACTTGGTGAATACATACTCTCAGCAGAATAAAGACTTTTACTGAGGAAGATAAAACGCGGAACGACTACTGCTAACGACAACTTGATAGGGAGGACTCTGGAGGATTGAGGAACACAGACGAGCCCCACTGACACGTTACGACTTCTTGATGCAGACGGACGGCACACCAGGGAAGGGAGTGGCTGGAAGACGTGTGGAGGCTTGAGAAGGAGGGAGAACAGAAGATTGAGGAGAATTAAAGAGTCCAGGAGAATCAACAGAGATACAACGGAAACCCCAAGTCCAGTACTTGATATAGCAGACGTAAGATGGATGTCAAAGTTATGCCTGTAAGGGATATATGTACTCACAGAACTAGGGGATTTGTTTGTCACTGAGAGAGAGAGAAAGAGAGTAAGAGAGAGAGAGAGAGAGAGAGAGAGAGAGAGAGAGAGAGAGAGAGAGAGAGAGAGAGAGAGAGTGTGAGAGAGAGAATAAGAAACCTGATGGTACAATAAATCCTATTAGCAGCCATGTTCGTGGCCAGTGGAGCAGAAGGTGCTCCCATTTTTCGCCTATCGTGCCTATCCTGGAGCGGTGTGTTCTCAGGCGACGTGTTATTAAGGCCTAGTAACTCCTCTTGGCCATAGGACGTCTACATGTTAGTCACGCAAGACGGAAGTCATAGATATCCCTCTTTCTCTGTGTGATTCTCTCTCTCTCTCTCTCTCTCTCTCTCTCTCTCTCTCTCTCTCTCTCTCTCTCTCTCTCTCTCGCTCTCGCTCTCGCTCTCGCTCTCGCTCTCGCTCTCTCTCTCTCTCTCTCTCTCTCTCTCTCTCTCTCTCTCTCTCTCTCTCTCTCTCTCTCTCTCTCTCTCTCTCTCTCTCTCTCTCTCTCTCTCTCTCTCTCTCTCTCTCTCTCTCTCTCTCTCTCTCTCTCTCTCTCTCTCTCTCTCTCTCTCTCTCTCTCTCTCTCTCTCTCTCTCTCTCTCTCTCTCTTATATGCAGAATGATAGGCGAATGAACTAATATATTAATGGATAGAGAAATCAATTTTGATTAACTGATTCGTAATTACTCAAAACTGGTGATCTACTTGCATATCTTAAATGTGAGTAAGAAAATTAACTCTACGGTATTTTCTTTACGCGTTTCATTACTAAAGGACCGCCAGGAGAGGAAGGCTACAAGTAGTGGTGATGGTGTGTGATGGCGGGAACGAGAGGGAAACCTTTTTTTTTTTAATGATGTATATACGAAGAAATTATGGTGATGATGATCAAAGTAGTAGCTAAGCAGAGGTTATTGGTAAAAGTGATTGTAATTAATGTTGGCGCTACAATGGTGATGATAGCACTTAGACGAGCGGCTTTGAACGGCAACGGTAACGAATGGGTTTATCTGCGACGCGTCATGGCTGTAGGAGAGGAGGCATAAGAAAAAACAACTGAACATCAATCATTATTAATATTATTATGAAAGGATTTCCGTTTTCTGGTTTTCTCTCTCAACCGCGACTAATAGGCAAGAAAGAAAAATAATAATAATCATAAGTGGTTGAAAGGGATGTATATAGAGATATTGGTATTAGACAGGATGAGGTAACTGGAGAGCGTGTAAGTAGTAATGGAGGTATACTCAAGGTTGATGGGGATGAGAATAGGAACAGGCAAGAATTGGGGTGTAATAGTTAGGTTATGGACCTGCAATAAAGTTAATATGGTAGAAGAGTGTGGAAAGCTAGTAAATAGTGGAAGAAAAGAATGAGGAAGAACGTATGGCGCTTAAGGAAACAGTTATTAAAAACATTAATGAAGTATGTGGCATGTACAAGATAGGTGATGAAGGAAGATAAGATTAAGAATGGTAAAAGGATCAAGTAAAGCACTTGATCAGGAAGAGAAGAAAAATTGAATACAAACTATGGAAGAGAAAAGAGGTGCTGTAAAAGGAGGATATAGAGAAATAGTAAGATTCATGAGGCAGAACACTGCTTGTGAAAGATGTGAAAGTAGACTATCTGAAATTTTATAGAAAATCGGAAGCTATTTTGGAAGTAAAAATTGTGTGACAAGCAAGAGAACAAGTGTATAGGCTGCTTTTTATACAATAAATATTATAGAGTATTTATAAGATAACAATGCTACGGTACCAGTAGTCGATTTCTCAAGAAAATGGATAGTTAGGGATGTCAAAGTTGAAAACATCAGGATATTCATTAGAGTGAGGCGTTGAAAGCTTTAAGAAAAATACAGTGTGTAAATTCGCCTGAGTTTGCAGTGGCATTACGCAAGAGAATGGGTGAAACGATTGGATTAATTGTCTAATGAATGCTCGGTAAAGAATAAGAAAACTAAGAGATGTCAGAAATCTTGTTTTCTTTCATCGTTTTCAGATTGAAAGGCGCTGTACAGACTACAGCGTATGGAGTTCTGTAGAATGGCGGATAAAATTCATTCAAAAGACCGAACATCAATTAAACACATATACGGCGGCATTAGAAAATGTAGGAGTTTTCTCCATCAAGTTTTGAGTTTAAGAAGCCGTGTGAACATTTTTTCAGGATATGTAGGAATTATTTTGCGGAGTTTGTAAACTTGAGAATATCATATGACAAACTTGAGGCGGCATATTTTTTTTTTAAGTTTATCGGGTGGGTGGCCATCTGCTGACAGTAATGAAGAAGCATCTCCAAGAGCAAGTAAATCATGTGTGGGAAAAGCACAGAGGAGGGGTGAATATTGTCCATTAATGGCTTATAACATAAATATGCCGTGTCACCATTATTGGTTACCATGTTTTTGGAATGAATAGTCAGACAGGTAAAAGGAAAGGTTAGGGACTAAGGAAAATATGAAGGATGACTCGAAAAGAAATTGAGAAAATAATCAGTTATAGTGTGCGAATGACGAGCTTTGTTGGCAGATAATAAGAAAAATATGCTAAAAGGCATTCAAATATCTTTAGAAAGTGTATGAAAAAGAAGTTGCAAACAAATGTGGCAAAGAATGAAATGTGACGTGTAGTCTAGGCGGATGATTTTCTGGGATTACGATAGTTGCATAAAGTTAAAATAAGCACAGATGAAAATGTTCTTGTTTGTTCAAGTTTATTTGATGCAACTGTTATCATTGGATGAAACGATCTATCGAGTTGAAGAGACAATTAATTATTCGATGACATTAATTGGATTAGAGGGAGATGAGGATATAAAGACAAGAAATTATTGGAATTATTAAGGTACCTGTCGTGACGCCTGTTTTATATGGCAGTAAGCCTTCGACATCATATGCAAGGTTGAGAAAGAGTGTATATGTTTTGAATATAGAGTAGTTGAAGATATTTCATCTTTAACTTCTTTGAAATAGAGTAATAATAACGTTAGAGAAAAAATGCTGAAGCAGCGTAGCTAGTTTCATATGAATGGCCGATGAGAGGTTAAGACATTTGAAAATCATGAGAAAGAGAAAAATGAAGAAAAAGTCTACAAGTTTGAGACCGGGTACAAGGTTAATTGGACGACTAGTGAATGATGGTACAGGATTCGAATCCTATAAATATTAAAAGAGGTGCAAGGTACGTTTGGGATATATATAGTCAGTAGTAACGCTACACCTTATGATAAAGAAATAATGTAAAAAAAATTGGAATGTGTGGAATGTGAATGAAAAGTGAGTGCATGAGTGAAGGCATTGTCTTTTTTTTTATTTTTAGTTCAATAAATTCAAGGTATCTATTTTTTTTCTGGAACGTTGTCTCGCATGTGCAGAAAAGAGACGGTTCCATTCAAATTATTCATCATTTTTCTTCTTTTTAATATATACATACATGTGTATATATATATATATATATATATATATATATATATATATATATATATATATATATATATATATATACACATCTACATATGTATATCTGCGTCACCGCATTAATCATCATTGTCATCATCATCGTCATCATCGTCATTACCATCATCAATATCATCACCATCTTCATCACCATCTTCATCAACATTATCTTCATCCATCTACTATGCTGCTGTTCTTGTTCCATCATGTTTCTCCTTGACCTTGCATTTTCGTGTTTATAGGCTCATTCTTCCTTTTTAAGCAGACTTTAATTTTCTCTCATTTTCCACCTCATCATACCCTCTCTCCAAACAGAGAGAGAGAGAGAGAGAGAGAGAGAGAGAGAGAGAGAGAGAGAGAGAGAGAGAGAGAGAGAGAGAGAGAGAGAGAGAGAGAGAGAGAGAGAGAGAGAGAGAGAGAGAGAGAGAGAGAGAGAGAGAGAGAGAGAGAGAGAGAGAGAGAGAGAGAGAGAGAGAGAGAGAGAGAGTGATTTGCTCTGAGTTATTGATGTTTGAGGTCACTGTAGGGGGAGAAGGACGGGATATAAAGAACGAGAGAAGGCATAAAAAAATTTAAAAGCTGGAGAAGAAGAGAGGAGGAGGAGGAGGAGGGAGGAGGAGAGGAACTGGAGGTTGAGATATATGGTGGAGCAGTGTGTATCTGATATGGTCGACAGGCCTGAGTTACGTCTAGGAAGGAAAAGTAGAAAGAATGACATACAAAGAAAGGGAACGTGAGTATCAAAGAGAGAAAGCATGAAAGAGAATGTGTGTGTGTGTGTGTGTGTGTGTGTGTGTGTGTGTGTGTGTGTGTGTGTGTGTGTGTGTGTGTGTTGTGTGTGTGTGTGTATGTGTGTGTATGTGTGTGTGTGTGTGTGTGTGTGTGTGTGTGTGTGTGTGTGTGTGTGTGTGTGTGTGTGTGTGTGTGTGTGTGTGTGTGTGTGTGTGTGTGTGTGTGTAATGGAGATTAACAATGCCTCTTATTTCGGGGTACTGTGAAGTTTAAATGTCTATATGTGAGAAGGGATCTTGGTATTCTAGGCGATGCTGTTAATCAAGGCGTTTTTATTTGCTGTCGGATGATTACAAACAGAGAGGCAGCAAATCAATAAGAAGAGTTTATGGTAAATGTCAATAGATTATCAGTTTTAATATACATGTTACTTTTATCTCTCACGCTACTTCATCACAAGAAATTTTTCCCTATCTTGCCTTATCTTTCCTTCACCTCCAGGCCGAGGAGATATAAGGGAAAGTGGCCGCTTCAGCAGGTAATTAGGTGGAGGTATTGGGATGGGGGAGGGCGAGAGGAAGGGTGTCAGCCCAAGAAACATTCACTTACCGGACGCTTGAGAGGTGGCTGACTAGAGAGTGGCAGAGCGTTCCAGCCTCCTGCACGGCGCTATCCGAGGCCTCTAAACACGTAATTAAGGAGCATACAGCTTTGGGTCAGTCTGGCCTCGCTCTCTGCTCCAGCGGTACTTCATCTCCAGGGAACTAACGGATGAAGAAAACTGATAATTGCTGCCTCAGGTCGATAGCTGTGTAATGTTGTGTTCCTCGTTGTCTGTGTTGTCCTTGACTCATAAATGGAAACAGTTAGTGAGGAGTTCGATATTGACAACGTGGTAAAGTAATCTCGTTGGATAATAATGATGCAGTACCACCCGTTAAGATAATAAAATTATACATAAGTCGTATCTTTATTATACAGCGATGTAATTTTTTTTAGCCGGGATGCCTATAAGAGACTCGCATACGACTGACAAGCACATTTCCTATACCTTCTGATCGGCCAAAACTTCTTTACTATAACTGTCTGCGTTGTTCCTTTATTTTTTGGTTCCTTACATGGCACCTAATTTAATTTTTAATGCAACATCTGTGTATTCTGCGTCATTGTGTATAATGGTTAAGGTAAATTATTTTAATATTTTATCTTAAGAAAGGAGAACAAAACCTGGAATATCATTACTTTTTTCATTAATCTTACTCGTCCCGTCTTTCATCCTTCCGCCGTGTGAAGTGCAGGCTGGTCTGGCTCACCGTCAGGCAATAAGGGGACTCAGCAGCGGCAAGGCTAGTGGTGGTCGAGCTGGCTCACCCTAGCGTGTGCTGACTGCCTCTTCCTCCCTCTACTTCAAACAAATTTCATGTCCTCTTTTTCCTCCCATTTTTTTATATACTCGGAAGACTTCTGTTATCATCTTATTTCATTAGTTATTCAAAAATAATATCGATTTCTGATATCACTCCATTTTTCAATCTTGTTCTCTAGAAATGCTGGCCTTATATCCAAGAGACCACAGGGGTATCTAGCTGTAAAGAACAAGTTGTCAGGGCTGTATTGACATGTCTCTTTCTTAACAGTGTTGGTTGTATGGCTATTTGTTTCAGTAATTTTGTTTCAAAATCTTAAAAAAATGCTGCAATGCTGCATATTTTGGTTTTCCTCAC
>JAXIVD010008685.1:0-10000 GCA_036785275.1 Cancer borealis | reverse complement strand
ATTGGAAGGAAAAGGGAAGGGTAACTTAAGAAAATTTTAATTGATTAGCATACATATGAAAATAAGTTGAAGTAATAGAGGACTGGCTGGAGGGAGACATAGAAGATTGACGGATTAACTAACTAATGTGCATGGTGTTGACAGTTTTCCTTGGGCTGACTGGCTTGTCCTCATTGTCCTGTTATTGTTGGCCTGTCCTGCTATTTTCAGAGAGTTGGTGATTAATCCTCCCCCGCTGGAGCCTCATGTTGGGATACAGTGGAGGGTTGACGGGGAGGCAAGGGTGGGGGGAGAAGGGAAAAGGAAAAATGGACTTGTTTTGCGCCCTAGTTGCGTGTGTTTACTCTTGTTTTTCTCGGCAGGAAATACACAGATTTTGTCCACTTATTTTGGTGCGAAGCAATTATTGAGTTGGAACTGTTGGACCTTTATTTTTCCTTCCTCCCTCCTCCTCCTCCTCCTCCTCCTCCTCCTCCTCCTCCTCCTCCTCCTCCTCCTCCTCCTCCTCCTCCTCCTCCTCCTCCTCCTCCTCCGCCTCCCTCTAAGGCATGACTTCTGAAAGGTTATTCAAGTCACCTTCAGCATCGCGGAGACACACAACACCGTTCTTAATAATGCTTGAAAAGATCGTTCCTCCTCAAGGCACGCCGCTAAAGTTCACGCACCGACACACGCACGTGCACACAGGTACATAAATAACGCGTAGGAGAAACTAGCTTCCAATTTAGCATGGAGTAAGAAGTGGAAGCAATCATGCGTGGCCTCGGAGTCCAAGTCACGGCCAGCGAGCGGCGGCAGAACTACATACAAGAAGTTAGAAAGTGAACACGTCGCGGATAGCTGAGTCCTCCCTCCCTCCAGTGCTGTCAGATCTATTCATTCCTTCACTAAATGCATCAGATTGAAACCCAAAATACTACTGGGACTTTCTTTATCTTTATTGCCTTCTCATTTTTCTTTTTTCCCGCTTATTTTTCTTTCATAATTATCACACCATCTTCCTTCCTTCTTTCTTTCATTTTTTTTATTATCTGTCCCTTCTGTCCTTCCTTCCTTCCTTCCTTCCTTTCTTCCTTCCTTGCTTTCTTCCTTCCTTCCTTCCTTCCTTTCTTCCTTTCTTCCTTCATTTATTCCTTCCTTCCTTCCTTCCTTCCTTCCTTCCTTCCTTCCTTCCATTCGTCATTTCTTTTCATCATCCTTATTTTTCTCTCCATCTTTCCTTTTTTTTTTATTTACTCCTTCATGCATTCCTCCTTATCTTTCTTTCTTTCCTTCTTTCCTTCCTCCCCTTCAATGTCTCCTGAGCAGGTGGAAAAACGCTGCTGGCAAGCGTCTTTTGCGTATCACAGGATATGGAGGCAACGGAGAGAGAGAGAGAGAGAGAGAGAGAGAGAGAGAGAGAGAGAGAGAGAGAGAGAGAGAGAGAGAGAGAGAGAGAGAGAGAGAATGTTTTGGTATCAGTAAGCATTATAAGAAATATTGTTTATAATGAATTAGTATAAGGACGTTAAATCGAAAGGTTATATAACAGGAAAGCAAGAGTGAAGAGTCTTTATGGGAAGCTCTGGTGATGTGATTGTTAATTAATGTAACGTAAAGTATTGAATAGTTCAATAAATCCATCTATTCACACGTGATTTAATACATTTTTTTTTTCTTTAACATTGCCATAGACTATTCGTAGTTCAGTTCTGGCTTTTATGTTTTTTATATTATTTTTCCTCTAATTCCTCCCTACCATTCTCATCCTGGCCCTCCATTTTTCTCTGTAACTTTTCTCCAATAATCCCCTTTTTTTAGCCTCTTACGTCATGGCTCTCTGCTCCATTGGAAAGTTCAAAGTTGAGCCCTTGAAGCTGATCACCTGCGGAAAATAGTTGTCCAAAGCTTCAAGAGGGAACGGACCCGTGAAGCTTATTATTGATCACACATGGAAATCACGACGTTGTAAATGAGACATAATAATAATTGCATAAGCTGTGCAACAGTTATCGTATTTCCTTTCAGGTTCGTCATGGTGGTTTATTTTGACGTGATTAACATACTTTATGCACACATTAGGTAGCACAAGCCTTGCCTGGATGTGTACTTAGTATTATCATGTTCTGACCACCCTCCCTGTTTGTTGCATCGCTTCTTCTTCCTCTTCCTCCCTCTTCTTTGGTTTGCCTGTGCACCCTCCCACACCCACCGTCCTCTCCCTCCCCCTGCTTTACCCCCTCGCCAGCTGGCAACCTCCAGCCTGCTGCACAATTTGATAAGCCTAACAAGGAAAAGAGAAAAAGTGAAAGCTTAAAATGCAAAGTTGTCTTATCGTCTGCCAGATCTTAATTAAATGAGCAAAAGGACGCAGTCACCATATAATAGAACTTTTATTTCGGGCAATGTATTGTCGGATGGACGAAATTTAAATGATAATATTATTACCCTCGTATGTTTAGTGTGATATCGCGCATTTTGCAGTGGATATCAGCATTATCAGTAAATGTTATTGTGGGGGAGTAATGAATGGCTCGATTTATCCATCCCATACTGTGAAATAGGTAATGACGCGCCACCACCACACCACCGCCACACCGCACCACCACACCGCACCGCCACACTGCACCACCGTACCGCACCCCCGCCACACCACCGCCTATCCTTATGGCGCACACTCCACCACATGATAACTCAACACTCTACTGAACCTCATGGCCCATGCTGGCAACACATGGAACACTAAACATACGTAACATACACACAAACATGTAACCGAGTAGCAGTGTTTATTATATGACATTCCTTGTGTGTAAGTCAGGGCGAGTAAACATTTGTGGATGCGTTTAATGTATATCCCCAAACATTTATTTATTTTTAGTGTGTGTGTGTTTTGTGTTGCTTGCACTCAGCCTACCTTCCCCTCCTCCCTAATGACCCTGCAACTGAGGCCGGCTTGTGGGTGCCTGCTTTACTCCGCTTCGCTGGGAGATGGACGTGACCCTCCCCTCCCCTCCCCTTCCCTCCCCTCCCCTCCCCTCCCCTCCCCTCCTCATCCCCTCTTCATCCCCCTACTTCTCACCCCTCCCCCCCAAACGTCGCGTCAAATCAAGCGGTGCCACACACGCCGCCTGCACACACGACACACGCACACACCAGGAGGCAGAACCCGCAGCCCAGCTCAGCTCGGCTCGGCTCGGCTCGGCTCGGCTCGGCTTGCCTGGCCTGACGTAATGTAATTTTGCCTCGACCCGAAATACTTTAAGAGATGAGAGTTGTACCGCTTACGTTATTATGAAAGTGCATAGGCGCAGTGAAATAATATACGTAATTCTTTTTTTTTTTATTATTATACTAAAGCAAATGAAATGCGTTAAAATAGGATGGTAATTACGTATTCAGATTCAACTTGGATTTTCCTACGAGTTTTATTATTTCCCTTTTTTTTTATTTAATTTTCTTTTTTTTTTTTTTAGTGGAAACACGCGATGCTCAGAAAATGTAATTAAAATTCAAGTGGTTTATGATTAATACCCTCTTCATAACGCTCGATTCTGCCAGCACCACCGAGGCAAAGAATAATGAAAGTTTAGTGAAATAATTAACCTTTTTACTTGTCCATCTCTGAACGTCATCCTAAATATATTTTTTTTTTTGCGGGGCGGTGGTGTGGGCATTTCCTTTTTCTCTACTTGTGCTTCTTCTTTTACATAGTATAATTATCATTATTATTATCATTTTTATTATCAGGCCGGTCAGCACACACCCGAGGAAACACCACACACAGCTAGCTGCCTGCCTGGGTCTCCAGCCCGCCGAGGGACCTTCCTTAGTCCCGCCAAGTGTGGCTCATGGGGCAGAGGGGCGTCCTAAGGGAGTCTGTTGCAACTACGTCGTCCTAATACTCACTGGAAAAGTTCCGTTGTGTATCAGGATTGTCGGAACCCCCACTGTACTCCTATTAGGACGCCCTGACCCTGCCCCCCGACCACTGCCCAGCACCCTCATCGCCTCCGTCAGTAGTAAAAAGGTAATAATGTAATGTTTTTTTTGTGATGGGGTTATACAGGAACTCTTTTTGTTCTTTGTTCGGTAGCATTGTAGCAGTAACGTGAAGAACAACTGTGATACTTGTTCGGTCAAGATGTTCTCGCCACTTAAGACAAATAAAAAAGTGATATTGTAACTGCATGTGAAGGTTACGGTATTGTTTTAAGGTACAGTATTGCACGTTTGTTTAATTACGTGATGGAACTAACTAGACACGTGAGTGACTTGGAAAAGTAATTAAAAACATTCATACCATTAAAACTAACGTGGTATTTCAACCCTGACATATAGTACTTATACACTTTCATCGTTATTTTTTTGCTGTTGAAATCCCTCATTAAACAACCCGATGATGAGTGATGATTTATATTATGTAAAACACTACTATTTATTTGACCAAGTGCCGCTACCACCACCCGCCAACGAACACGTGTACTCACTCACTCTCACTCACTCACTCACTCACTCCCTAGTACAGTTTTGAGTGCAGCAGTGTAGATAGTACGTACCTTGCCACACAGCATTGCGTCAGAAGGAGGGTGACGTGCGGTGAAGACAGTCAGCCGGTCATACATCTTCATAATACATTAATTAGCAAGGCGGCGAGAGTGTGTGAAGCTTTAGGTCATTCAGAATTATTTACTCGTATCTATCTATTTTTGTTTCTCTCACTCTCTCGCTCTCACTCTCTCCCCTTTGAGTTCAGATTATCTATTTGTATTTTGTCTTTATATGTTTTGGTATTTCTTTCCTTGTATTGTTTTCCTTGACCCTTGAGGTGCTCCTATTTACTTGTATATATATTCTTCCTTCACGTTTCTCGATATTTATTCTCATCAATATGACTGACCTCTTCTTTCTCCTTTTCCTCCTCCTATTCCTGCTATCCACTGGAACACATAATTTAAGAAGCGTCATTGTTAGAATGGACCCTCAGTTCCTAGCTGGCAAGTTTTGGGTTCAAGCGTTGACAATCGCCTTTCACGAATCGAAAAGCTGAAAATTAGGTCCGCGTTGTCCATTATAGCGTGGCCGCATCCAGAACAGAGGACTCGTTTGCCCCGGCCAGGGCAGGCTCGGGAGAGCAAAGCCAAGCCTTGTCCCGTCAGCCTGTTACATGCTACGCCTCCTCAAACCCTGAGGAGTTAAAATAATAAGAAGTGTGTGAAGAGAAGGAGGAGGAGGAGGTGTTGGTGGAGGAGGAAGGCCGGTGCTGGTGCTTGGCATCGTACCTCGCCCGCTTTTCGGGGTCTGAGAGAGGGAAGGGAGGGATGAAGGGAGGGAAGGAGGGAGGGAGGGGTGAAGGGAGGTATGGGTGGGGTTTCTACAGCAGTGAGCAGGTGTACGAGAAGTATACTTGTATTCAACACTGTGCTTGTGTTAGTGCTTGTGCTTGTACTTAACGCTGAAAGAAAGAGATCATATTATTTGTACTCGTATAAGAAAGTATATCCTGTATATGAACCATGAGAGGAAGATGTATACTTATAAAGCATATACTCGTACATCCATTCTTATTTACGTAAACACATATAGGCACCTGGAGAAATCTATATAGGAATGGTTTTTGCATAACTACCACCGCCACCATTACGACCACAACCGTCACTACTACCACGACCACCACCACCACCACCACTACCACTATCACTATCACGACCGCCACTACTACCACGACCGCCACCACCACTACCACTTGTTCTCATTTCAAGCCTGTCGATATTTTGAAAGCTCTCCATAAATAATGAAATGTTACCGTGTTTTTTTCTCTCATCATTCGCTTGCAGACACTTTATCAATTCTGCTTGAGTGTCAGATACGTTCACTGTGCGACTGTCGCTTGTTTTTACCAGGTAGCAAACCTGAAGAAGACGTCATATCTTAAAGGAGACACAATTACCAGGCATGAAACCGTGTAATCTAAATAGTGATGCCCCATTTTTTGTGTATTACCACCTCTGTGATGCCTTTATGATTGAATTAGTTTAAGAGGAATAATAAGGGACTTAGCACAACAGGATGGACGAGGCAATAATATAAAAAACAACGCCGCTGACCATGGAAATCCTCTTCTTATTCGAGGACCGTATGTGGCCGCCAGTCTGTCTCTCACCGCCTCGGGCTTGTCTCATACGTTGACGACCAACCCTTGAAGGTGATTGAACTGCACTGCGAAGGTGAAATGTAGGAGGGACAAGGAGAAAAAGATAAAGGGTGAGATAAAAAAACGAGACTAAGTGAAGGGAAAGGATTAGGTGATGAAGTGAGGAAAAAAGGTACAAAGAGGGAATTGATAGGTGGCAGGAGGATGTAACAAAGCAAGAAGAGAAGGGATAAGGAACTGAGATAAGTAAGAGCGAGGGAAAATGCAAAGAGGAGGAAAAATAAGAGATGGTAGAAAGGAAGGAGTTAAGTGTCGTTCATGAAAAACACTAGTCAAGTTTCCTAGCCTCACACCCTCTCAGTTTCCCTTCTCGCCTATGTAGTGTCCGTCTAACTACTTTGATATGCAATTTGAACTTTAACCACCCATAACAGCAACAAAACAAAGTCAAGTCACTCAAACTTAACTAATGAACTCGAAAGAAAGAAAAACCACTCACATTGATGCCTTCATCGACGCATGAAAAATTACGCAAGAAATGTTTAATGTCAATAGGTAATCAGACAACACAGGTCATTAATATTTAGATAAATGTATGAGGTTTACTTCACACACATCTGTAATTTAATCCTTTGCAGCTCTCATAACCACTGAGCAAAAATGTAATATCATTGAACTTAACAAAAACTTGACAATGGAGAGTTAATTAAAGACGTAGTGAGGCAGGCAGAATGTGTCGTGTTAACTGGGCGTGAGGATGTGTGTCTGTGTGTGTGTGTGTGTGTGTGTGTGTGTGTGTGTGTGTGTGTGTGTGTGTGTGTGTGTGTGTGTGTGTGTGTGTGTGTGTGTGTGTGTGTGTGTGTGTGTGTGTGTGTGTGTGTGTGTGTGTGTGTGTGTGTGTGTGTGTGTGTGTGTGTGTGTGTGTGTGTGTGTGTGTGTGTGTGTGTGTGTGTGTGTGTGTGTGTGTGTGTGTGTGTGTGTGTGTGTGTGTGTGTGTGTGTGTGTGTGTGTGTGTGTGTGTGTGTGTGTGTGTGTGTGTGTGTGTGTGTGTGTGTGTGTGTGTGTGTGTGTGTGTGTGTGTGTGTGTGTGTGTGTGTGTGTGTGTGTGTGTGTGTGTGTGTGTGTGTGTGTGTGTGTGTGTGTGTGTGTGTGTGTGTGTGTGTGTGTGTGTGTGTGTGTGTGTGTGTGTGTGTGTGTGTGTGTGTGTGTGTGTGTGTGTGTGTGTGTGTGTGTGTGTGTGTGTGTGTGTGTGTGTGTGTGTGTGTGTGTGTGTGTGTGTGTGTGTGTGTGTGTGTGTGTGTGTGTGTGTGTGTGTGTGTGTGTGTGTGTGTGTGTGTGTGTGTGTGTGTGTGTGTGTGTGTGTGTGTGTGTGTGTGTGTGTGTGTGTGTGTGTGTGTGTGTGTGTGTGTGTGTGTGTGTGTGTGTGTGTGTGTGTGTGTGTGTGTGTGTGTGTGTGTGTGTGTGTGTGTGTGTGTGTGTGTGTGTGTGTGTGTGTGTGTGTGTGTGTGTGTGTGTGTGTGTGTGTGTGTGTGTGTGTGTGTGTGTGTGTGTGTGTGTGTGTGTGTGTGTGTGTGTGTGTGTGTGTGTGTGTGTGTGTGTGTGTGTGTGTGTGTGTGTGTGTGTGTGTGTGTGTGTGTGTGTGTGTGTGTGTGTGTGTGTGTGTGTGTGTGTGTGTGTGTGTGTGTGTGTGTGTGTGTGTGTGTGTGTGTGTGTGTGTGTGTGTGTGTGTGTGTGTGTGTGTGTGTGTGTGTGTGTGTGTGTGTGTGTGTGTGTGTGTGTGTGTGTGTGTGTGTGTGTGTGTGTGTGTGTGTGTGTGTGTGTGTGTGTGTGTGTGTGTGTGTGTGTGTGTGTGTGTGTGTGTGTGTGTGTGTGTGTGTGTGTGTGTGTGTGTGTGTGTGTGTGTGTGTGTGTGTGTGTGTGTGTGTGTGTGTGTGTGTGTGTGTGTGTGTGTGTGTGTGTGTGTGTGTGTGTGTGTGTGTGTGTGTGTGTGTGTGTGTGTGTGTGTGTGTGTGTGTGTGTGTGTGTGTGTGTGTGTGTGTGTGTGTGTGTGTGTGTGTGTGTGTGTGTGTGTGTGTGTGTGTGTGTGTGTGTGTGTGTGTGTGTGTGTGTGTGTGTGTGTGTGTGTGTGTGTGTGTGTGTGTGTGTGTGTGTGTGTGTGTGTGTGTGTGTGTGTGTGTGTGTGTGTGTGTGTGTGTGTGTGTGTGTGTGTGTGTGTGTGTGTGTGTGTGTGTGTGTGTGTGTGTGTGTGTGTGTGTGTGTGTGTGTGTGTGTGTGTGTGTGTGTGTGTGTGTGTGTGTGTGTGTGTGTGTGTGTGTGTGTGTGTGTGTGTGTGTGTGTGTGTGTGTGTGTGTGTGTGTGTGTGTGTGTGTGTGTGTGTGTGTGTGTGTGGGTGTGTGTGTGTGTGTGTGTGTGTGTGTGTGTGTGTGTGTGTGTGTGTGTGTGTGTGTGTGTGTGTGTGTGTGTGTGTGTGTGTGTGTGTGTGTGTGTGTGTGTGTGTGTGTGTGTGTGTGTGTGTGTGTGTGTGTGGTGTGTGTGTGTGTGTGTGTGTGTGTGTGTGTGTGTGTGTGTGTGTGTGTGTGTGTGTGTGTGTGTGTGTGTGTGTGTGTGTGTGTGTGTGTGTGTGTGTGTGTGTGTGTGTGTGTGTGTGTGTGTGTGTGTGTGTGTGTGTGTGTGTGTGTGTGTGTGTGTGTGGTGTGTGTGTGTGTGTGTGTGTGTGTGTGTGGTGTGTGTGTGTGTGTGTGTGTGTGTGTGTGTGTGTGTGTGTGTGTGTGTGTGTGTGTGTGTGTGTGTGTGTGTGTGTGTGTGTGTGTGTGTGTGTGTGTGTGTGTGTGTGTGTGTGTGTGTGTGTGTGTAAGGAGCTAAGTCACCTCGTCACCTTTCTCAGCTAAATAACCTGTGTTTCGGGTCATGACTTGTTATTGATTGTTTGCACGCGGGGTACCATGGCCTAACTACCCTTTGTTTTTTTATATTTGTTTTTTTCTCATCCACTCAAATTATGAATGTTTGTCTTGGTAATTGCACAAGGCAAGTGTTTCCTATTGTTGTTCTGCGGAGATGAACAAGTAACCGGTTAAGTGAAAGCATAAATTACGACACTTGTTCAATGTTTAATACGTTGACATAATCTTAATGTGAATCTTGCAACGTATTTATACTCTATTCAGCGGCGCGCGAGACTCTGCATACTCACAATACCGCGTGAGGAGGAGGAAGCAACACCGCGTCAAAACAACAATAATTGGAATCCTCAACAAGTGAAAGAGAGAATCAAGTATGATCAAAGCATTAAACATTACATGAGCTATAAATATCATCCCTAAAATTAATGAAAAGAGAAGGTAACCAAAGAGCAATCACATGATCATAAACTGTAATGAATTGAAACGCAAAGAGAAGGAAATTGTGGCAGTTTAATATTTTTACTCTTTCAGTAATTCATATAACTGAGATGCGAATGTTAACCTTTTTTTTTTTTTTTTTTTACGATCATTAATAACTTTGAAAATATAGTTATTACATCCATTTCTTTTTTTTTCGTTTCATGTGCCGATTTTTGTGCGGAATTAATCAAGCCAGAGGAAAATTCGTGAGTGATGAATCTTTCTTTAATCCATATTAATGTTAACCAGTGTACCCTCTCCTCCCCCTCCTAACTATTTCCATTCCTTTTTTTCCCCTCTCAGTCCCTCCTCCTCCTCCTCCTCCTCCTCCTCCTCCTCCTCCTCCTCCTCCTCCTCCTCCTCCTCCTCCTCCTCCTCCTTCCTCCTCCTCCTCCTCCTCCCTTGATCGACCATACAGAAGCGTCTCAAACCCTGTCAGAGGAACAAAATGTAGTATGGTTTATGCCCGAATCCGAACTTATCG
>JAXIVD010008684.1:7500-16959 GCA_036785275.1 Cancer borealis | reverse complement strand
AAGCTGCGCTTGTGAGAGGCTCAGTTGGCTACTGGTCAGTTTTTTCATTTTCCTCGCCTTGCTGCTTGTACCACTGACAACGTGGACCTGGACACTTGCGTTAGTGTCGTCGCCTCCCTGCGGGAGGAATTTTCCTCCCGTTTGGCAGACGTTAAGGCGCTGGCTGCGAACTTCAAGCTTTTCACCGGCCCCGTTGACTTGCCTGTGGACGACGCCCCTGACCCCCTGCAGATTGAGTTGGTGAAACTGCAGTGCAACGATGAACTGAAGGCAAAGTTCTGCACCTCTTCTCCACTGCCCTTCTTCCGCGACCTCATCCTCCCTTCTAACAATTTTCCAAAATACATTGCGCATGTTCAGTGGCCATGTTTGGCAGCACATACTATTGCGAACAGCTCTTCTCCAAAATGAAGTACACGAAGTTTCATCTTCGCTTCCAACTCTCGGACCACCACCTCAATGACATTCTTCTGTTGTCTACCTCATCTATCGAGCCAAACATTAAAACACTTCTTCATGGCAAACAGCACCAGCCGTCTCACTTATTTGTATGTTTTTCAATACAATTCTCATATAATGTATTGTGTATAAATATATATAGTGACTTTGGGAATTTCGTTTGTCATTCCGGCCCACGGCTTGCTCCCAAAAGTCTCATCCGGCCCTAGCTCTGAAAAGGTTGCCCGTCCCTGCTCTAAACGATCACAAAACGGATTTGACTTATTCCCTCAACAGATTCGACTTAACGTTATCAGATTCGATCACAGACTTCCTTTATCTGCTGCCTGTTGCTCACTACCTGCTACCTGCTACCTGCTGCCTGCTGTCCTCTAGTTGATGCTCGCGCCTCGCTACCTGCTGTCCGCGTCTCGCTACCTGGTTCCCGCGTTCTACTTCTCACTACCTGGTGCCCGTTACCTTTTTATATTTTTTTAATCTTTTACCCATGGCACCGGTAGGCTTCAAGAAGACCTTAGATGGTTGGCCTCCGTCCGTTATTAGCGTGGGTTAGATTTTTTAAGTGACGGCTTGTTTCTTCTTATTGTTAGGCTCATGCTGCCAGCGGAAGCTCCTCGCGCATATAACGTTGCAGTCCCGGTGAGGATGGTGTTATGGCAGCATGTGGGTAATCTTAGGTCACTCGGCGGTAGTAACGTAGAAAAGTGGCCAGCCCGTGCCGAGGCTTGAACGCGGGACCCTGAGCTGCTATGCCCGACCGCTAGCCGCTGGACCACCGCCTCCCCTAAACTGCTGCCTGCTGCCTGTTGCCTGCTGACTGCATCCTGCTAACCGCATCCTGTTTCCCACTACCTGCTTCTCGCTCCCTGCTGCCTGCTGCCCACATCCTTCTAACCGCGTCCTGCTTCCAAGTACCTGCTGCCCGCTGCCTGCTGCCTGCTGTTCGCGTCCTGCTGCCCGCGTCCTGCTGCCCGCGTCCTGCTTTCCACTACCTGCTGCCCGCTAAATGCTGCTTCCTGCCCGCTAAATGCTGCCTGCTGCTCGCGTCCTGCTACCTGGTGCGCCCGCTAACCGTCTAGTGTCTGGTGCCTGTGTCCTGCTGCCCACATCCTGCTTTTCACTTCCTGCTGTCAGCTACCTGGTGCCTGTTGCCTGCTGCTCGCGTCCTGCTACCTGGTGCGCCCGCTAACTGTCTAGTGTCTGGTGCCTGTGTCCTGCTGCCCACATCCTGCTTTTCACTTCCTGCTGTCAGCTACCTGGTGCCTGTTGCCTGCTGCTTGCGTCCTGCTTCCTGGTGTGTCCGCTACCTAGTGCCTGCTGCCTGCTTCCTGCTGCCCGCTATCTGCTACCTGTTGCCAGCGTCCTGCTTCTCCCTGACATAGCTTCCTTCCTTTTCCTTTACCTCTATTACTACTACTACTACTACTACTACTACTACTACTACTACTACTACTACTACTACTACTACTACTACTATTACTACTACTACAATCCATCTACCTTCCCAGATGGTAACCCCTTAAAGAGAGTTATCCAACACAGTGTGTTAGGGTTCAGGGAAGTATTACTACTACATCTAGCTTGAGTTTTACCAAAGCACAGATCCAGTTGTTATTAGAGCGTCGTGTTCTCGAGGAAACGAGGGTATCTTAATAATAAAACAGCGGCTGAATTTAGTATGATAAATGATGTTTGTCTTCACTGGAGACACTCCCAAAATTCTTGATCTTTCCTTAACTTCCAACCCTTCAGCTTACTCAGTGTATGTTTATCGGCACCAAAGTTCACATATCACAGATTCCACCTAATACGTGCTTACAGGTTGACGGCACAAATATATTTCTCAGCACCTCCCTTAAACACTTAGGAATATACTTTGATTCCGACATGACTTTTGATACTCATGTGAATAACTTAAATAGAAAGCTTTTTAGCACTATATTATATATCAACATGATTAAAGATCATTATAACATAAGGACAAGGATGACTGTCATGCAAACTCTAGTATTAAGTCAAATTAATTACGGCATAAAAATATGGGGCACAACAAACATCACTCATACCAAGCAATTACAAAAACTTAAAAATTTTGCCGCAAAGGTCGGCGGTGCCAAACACGACCACGCCACACCTTTCCTGCAAGAACTTGGGTGGCCGACAATGCACATAAAACACAAGTATGAGGTAGGCATCATGACACATAATATCATAAACGGTAATGTTCTTAACCATTTGTTTGTCATGCCGAAAGTGAGTGATGTCTGTCCTGTCCCCACTTGACAGCAGCACAACCTGTATGTACCAAAGACCAACACTTATACCGGTGCAAGGTCTTTATTGGTGGCCGGGCCAAAACTGTGGAACAGCCTTCCTTCCTCTATAAGGAATACACAAACAATACGGTCATTCAAAAAACTTCTGCGTACTTATTTTATTAATGAACAATTTAATGTATAGTTTTATTTTGTTTTACATGGATGTCTATATTTTATCGCAAGTATTTTAGTATCACAACTCTATCTTTTATCTATTTTTAGTGTTTTACTGTATGTTTTCTTTTATTAAGTATTAGGATTTAATATTCGTTTTATAACTTATCGTCTTTTAAGTTTTATTTTGACTAATTCTAAATAATTAACGACGAGCACCTATCATATCGTACAAAATTGGATGTGAAATGTTGTAACTATCGATATTAACTTGGATATAAAGTCACATGCAAATTCTACAAATTGTGTATCAAAGCTGTAAGAATAACCATTGTATAATGGAATAAATATTTGAATCTGAATCTGAATCTGAATTTCTGTTAAACTTACCTCTCCGTTGTCTCCTCCGATCACAATCTTGTTTCCGTTACCTGTTCTATCACTCCATTGCAGCCTCAGGATCCGCCTAAGTGTAGGTGCTTCTGGCATTTCAACTCTGCTAAGTGGGAGGGCCTAAAGCAGTACTATTCTGATTTTCCTTGGGATGATTATTGCTTCCATGTCAGAGATCTTTCTCTTTGTGGCCAGCGCATAACATAGGCGATTATCTTCGGCACGGAGCTATACATTCCTCATACTTTCTCTAATACAAAAGTTAAAAATCCTTGGTTTAATTATGCTTATTTTCGTGCTGTCAAAGAGAGAGAGGCGGCTCACAAACGGTACCGTAGCCATCCATCAGCTGAAACACATGCTCTTTATATTTTCGCATTGTAATCATGCCAAAACTATTCTCCAACTTACTAAAAACTCTTTTATCAATAGAAAATGTCAAAGTCTTTCCAATTCTAATTCGTCTCGTGATTTCTGGCATCTAGCCAATAACATCTTCAACAATTTTACTTCTGCATCTTTCTCTCCTTTACTTCAATCAGATGGCTCCACAGCTGTCTCTTCTTTCTTTAAAGCTAAATTCTTTGCTCAAACCTTTGATACCAACCCTACTTTGGATGATACTGTGGATATCCCTCCTACACCACCACTCTCTGACTACTTCATCCTTAAAATTTAAATTCTTTATTATGACGTTTTCCAGGTCCTCTCTAGCCTTGATTCTCGGAAATCTTACGGTCCAGATGGAGTTCCTCCCGTTGTTCTCAAAAGTTGTGCCTTCGAGCTTGCTCCCTGCCTAGTCAAACTCTTTGGTCTGTGTCTCTCTACTTTTACCTATCCTTCTTGCTGGAAGTTTGCTCACATTCATGTATCAGAAAAGATTTGTGCCACCCAGTTGTATTGGAGTGAGTTTGTAGTTACCACGTCTTCTGGAGTTGGGGTTGAGATGATGCTGGAGGTCTTGTTTGAAAACACACACAGCTTTGATATATATGATATATTTTAGAACACGACTTGATGTAGATACAGAACACAGTGACTATATGAAACCTTAGCCTGCCTTGAGAGAGAGATGACGAACAACTTGTTGATGGTAGCGAGCTGAAAGATGAGTGACTTGTCGATGTGAAAGCCGGAATGAGAATGATTGCGAGACTGAATGCAGGCGGGAGACTGGGAAGGTGTGAGGGGTGTGGAGCCTAGGGTAGCGGGGTCAGAATGCGCGGCTGTGATAGGCCTGAATTGACCTGAGAGTGACGTCAAACTCACAGAGCGGTTTGATTTGATCCGGCACGTGTGCCTTTACCTGACGCCTTGAATGGAATGTGAATTCTAGGAAAATTCCCTTACCCTCTCACACACACTCTCTCTCTCTCTCTCTCTCTCTCTCTCTCTCTCTCTCTCTCTCTCTCTCTCTCTCTCTCTCTCTCTCTCTCTCTCGCTCTCGCTCTCGCTCTCGCTCTCTCTCTCTCTCTCTCTCTCTCTCTCTCTCTCTCTCTCTCTCTCTCTCTCTCTCTCTCTCTCTCTCTCTCTCTCTCTCTCTCTCTCTCTCTCTCTCTCGGCTAGAAACAATGAATAAATTAAAACTAATGCTAACAATGATATACAGATATGATACAAATACTTCTCACTTTTCCCTTCTATCATCAAATCGCTCAGAATGGCACCTTCATCTCTGCCTCATCCTTCCCTGAGTCACCGCTCTCACCTGATGTCTACGTTATCACGCACACGCCTTCTCAGGACTCAACTCACGTCCCTCCTTCCTCGCTCGAGACACCCTCAGTAATCTCTGCTCCTGTCTTATCATCCACGTCAGCCGACTCGCCTAGCGAAGGGCTGCACAGTGACACTGACAACCCCTCTTCTCCTACAACACTGTCTGACGTCCTCTCGAACACCAGACTCAGGAAAGCTGTGTTGACCTCCTCTGTGGTAGTCACACAGACTCACCTTTGTTTGGTGCGCGTCGTCGTCAAAGGTGTGCCCCCCGGGACAGACATCTTATGTTTGCCCGACGCTGCCCGAGTGAATGGTGTCGCTCTCGAGTCAGTTCTTTCAACTCTAGACAAGGATAGTTCTTGCTGTATTGCCATTCAGAATCTCACAAATCACCCTATATCCCTTCAATCTGGCGTGACTTTAGGCGATGTTCTCCCTTATCCTGCCCCTGTCACTCTTGTCACCTCAGCTCCTTGTCACACATCCATGTCTTCACCAACTGTCCCAGACTCTCCATTACAGCCTCCTCCTCTTCTTGACCAGCATATTGGCGATGTCGATTTTCCTGAATCAAAACCAGATTTACTCGCCCTCTTATCGGCTTTCAGATCATGTGTCTCTCTTCCGGGTGAACCTCTGGGCAAGACCGATGCTGTTCGTCATTCCATCCACCTCACCCCAGGCTCGATACCCATCTACGTCCCGGCTTATCGCATCCCACACAGCCGCAGGACGTTAATGGACGAGGCTGTCAGAAGCATGATGGACGAGGATATCATAGAGCCAGCGGCTTCACCATTCAATGCTCCGCTGTTTCTAGTTCCTAAGTCCAATGGTGAGTGGAGAGTAGTCGTCGATTTCCGTGGTTTAAACGCCGCGACGATTCCCGATCGATTCCCTATGCCAGTCTTGTCTGACCTCCTCCAGTCAATAGGTAATTCAAACAGTGTATTTTCCACCCTCGACCTTCAGTCTGGTTTCTTCCAGGTCGAGCTAGAAGAAAGTTCACGGCACTACACTGCTTTCACCACATCATCTGGCCAGTACGCTTTCAAACGTATGGCCATGGATTTACGTAATATCCCCTTAACTTTCATGCGTCTCATGAACGCAGTTCTCTCTGGCCTCTTAGGCTCTTCGGTGTTTTGCTATTTAGACGATGTAATAGTCGCATCAAAGGACCTTCCCGAACACCTCGATACCATCTCAGACGCTCTGTCACGTTTTGCAAAGGCCGGGTTAACTCTTAAAATCCGTAAATGTCAGCTCCTCAAACGTGAAATCAAATTCTTAGGCCACAAAGTTGACAAAGATGGCATCTACACTCTTGACGATAAAATTCATGCGATATCACAGTTCCCTATTCCTAGTTCAGCTGACGACGTTCGTAGTTTCATTGGCCTTGCAGGATTCTATCGGCAATTTATCAGAGATTTCAGTAAAATCGCTCAACCTCTCACATCATTGTTTAAAAGGAATGTAACATTGGCATGGACAGACGAGAGCGAAAATGCATTCACTATCCTCAAGCAAGCCTTATGCAACGCTCCTGTCCTTGCATTTCCTAATTTCAATAAGGAGTTTATTCTTTGCACTGACGCATCAAACATCGGTATTGGTTCTGTCCTCATGCAACGGTATGAAAAAGGTAAATCACGCGCAGTTGCCTTTGCCAGTCGTCTGCTCAATGCTGCTGAGCGCAACTACAGTGTCACACACCGCGAAGCTCTCGCAGTCGTTTGGTCTCTTCGTCACTTCAGAGACATCATAATCGGATATAAGATGCACGTTCTGACCGATCATTTTGCTGTCACAGAGTTATTCAAGGGAACCAGCTTAACCGGAAAATTTGCCCGTTGGCAACTCACTGTTCAAGAGTACAGTCCTTCATTCGCGTACATCCCAGGTAAAGCTAACTCTGTCGCTGACGCTCTTTCCCGTCATGTCGCTCCTGTCAGTCTGCTCACAACATCACAGTCACTCCCCGCTCTCGAGGAAGTCAAATCCCTTCAAAGGTCTGATCAATTCTGCAAACGTCTCATTTATTATCTTGAATCAGGTGATGCCAGTAACCTTCCAAGCTTGCCATTCTTCCCAGATTCCTTTCTGCTTTGAGACGATGTCCTCTATAAATCTAGTTCTATAATTTCTGAGGACGATTCATTACATCATGCATCTCAGCTTGTCATTCCAGAAGCCCTTGTCCTTATTATTCTATATCACGTTCATGACTCCCCTCTTGCCGGTCATTCAGGCAAAGATAGAGTATTTAAACAGGCTCAAAGATCATATTTCTGGCCTTCTATGCGGGAAGACATCACCCGTCATTGTCTCTTATACGCAGCATGCGCTGAGCATCGTCCCTCTCTCCATCATGAGTCTCCAAACCTTCCATACCCTATCCCTCATGCGCCTTGGTACAGTCTTCAGTCGATATTTTAAAACTCCCTTTGACGGAGAACGGTTTTCACTATTTGCTTGTATCGATAGCTTTTCACGCTTCACTATCTTGGTTCCTCTTAAAGACAAATCTGCACGTTCAGTTGCACGAGCACTGATAGATGAAGTCATATGCCGGTATGCGTCTCCTAAAGTACTACTATCAGATAATGGCACCGAATTCAACAATGCCATCCTCAAAGCTGTTTGCAAGTCATTTCAAATCAAAAAGTGCAACATTGTTCCATATTCCCCTCAAGCGAACGGTAAAGTTGAAAGAGCAAACCGTCGAATTCTCGACATCTTACGCTTCATTGCCGATTTAAGCTCTTCATGGAATGATCACATTCTCCTAGTCACATGCTCTCTTAACGCTGCGATTCACTCATCGATCAACGAGTTTCCACACTTCATTTTATACGGCTCTGATAAAAGACTCCCATATGAGTTTCTCTCCTCTGACTCTCGTCCTCTATACAACGTTGACGATTACACCCAAAATCGCGTCTCAGCTTTCCGACGCATTCATATGTCCGTCCGTGACAGACTTGCCGACTCTCAGGAGTCTATGCTTCATAAACTGCATCAGCGCGCTAAATCGCACGAAATCGAGGTTGGTGACATCGTGTTCACCAAAGTCCAAGACCGCCACTCTAAGCTCGACCCCCGATTCAACGGACCTCACCGCGTAATCGAAAAGATGGCCGGTCATAAAGTAAAACACAGAAACCTAAGTTCAGGCAGTGAAAACTTTGTTTATAGAGATCATCTCAAAAGGGTCGATCGTGGTTTTGAAGGCGAATCTACCTCTCCACTACCAAAAAAATCTCCTGACATTGTTGAAATTCAGCCACCTTCACCCCCATCTCATCCTCACCTAAATATCAGCTCCGGTCTCGTCCAGTCTACTAGCCATTTCTTTCATCCTTCCTTTCATTCCTGTCCAACTCCTGTATAAATTATGTATATATATGTATATATGTAAAGGTTACATCCTGATCATGTTCATGTCTTCTGGTTTTTTTATTGTGTATTGTGTATTCGTATTGTGTAATTGTATTGTGTATTTTATCGTCTCCCTCTCTGATTGTATTCTTTAGCTCGACATACGAGGACGTATGTTTCCAAGGGGGAAGTATTTGTATCACATCTGTATATCATTGTTAGCATTAGTTTTAAGTTATTCATTGTTTTTAGCCGAGAGAGAGAGAGAGCAACCCGCGGAAGGGATGGAGGCATGCAGTTAGCAGTCAGCATGAAAAATAGCGATAGTAAATAAATAAAGATGCAACATTTCGTCGGTGACTTAAAGAATCAAGACAGTCAATTAAAAGATGAGTTGATGAGACAAAAAGCTTTAGACTTCCCCCAGTTTAATAGAGTTGTGTGAGTTGAACCCTTCCCCCATACATGAAAACCATACATGGGCGGATAAGGCCCCCATACAGAGCAAGCAGCTGGGAGAGAGAGAAAAATGGACGTAGACGCCATAGAACACCTAACTTCTTGGAAGCAAGAGAAGAGATATGAAATTGCCAGTTTAGATTTTTAGTAAAGGATAGACCGAGTGTTTTTAATGTGGAGGAGAGGGGAAGTTGAGTGTCATTGAAAAAGAGGGGATAGTTATCTGGAAGATTATGTCGAGTAGATAGTTGTAGAAATTGAGTTTTTGAGGCATTGAACAAAACAAGGTTTGCTCTGTCCCAATCAGAAACTAGTGAAAGATCAGAAGTTAAGCGTCCTATAGCATCTCGCCTTGAGTCATTTAATTCTTGTTGGGCTGGGCTGTTGTACGACGTTGAAAAATGCAAGGTGGTGTCATCAGCATTGGAGACGACAAAGGAATACAGTTGACCCACACATTCCCGGCCTCAACATTCGCTTATTTATGATTTATTGTTTATGTAAACTTCTGAAGTTATTAATGGACTATTCTATGTAGTACAGTTAAACAAATTTCATGATAAATTGATTTATTGTTAGAATTGTGATCAAACAAGAGCACACTATTGTG
>JAXIVD010008684.1:0-2500 GCA_036785275.1 Cancer borealis | reverse complement strand
ATTACAAATGTTAAGATGACTCAACTAATTACTCAGCCCATCAGAATCACTCCTACATCCTCCAGCCTGCTCGACATTATAATAACAAATAAACCTGACTCAGTATTCCACGCAGACACGACTCCATGTCCTGTGGGTGATCATGAGCTCATCAGTGTAACAACAGACCCTACGCAAACCTAAGCGTCAAAATCACTGTAAAAACGTTTCGCCAATTAAGACACTATTCTCCCCGAAGCATTATATAACTTTTTATTAAGGAAAAATTGTAACCTTGAAGGTATTTTTAAAACTGATAATGTTGATGTACAAGTGCAGCTATTTACAGAACATTCTATGAATAGTTTAGATATTTGTGCACCGGTGGTAACCAAGGAAATGAGAAGATCTCCCGCCCCTTGGATCACAGACGACCTGAAAGCCTTAATGAAGCAAACGTAACCAGATACAGTTCCAACTAAAACACGACCGAAATAATGTTAACTTACAGAACGAATACAAAAATGCTAAAAAGATCAGTTACGAGGTCAATCCGTAACTGTAAAAACCAACTACTATTATGATAAATTACAGGATCACGCTGGTGACACCGCAGCTGTCTGGCGCATTTTATAAGATTTGCTTCCCAATAAGAAAAACAAAACCGGTGAAATTTTAAGAAATGACGAAACTCTGAAGAAAGAGCTGAACAATTCAACACATTTTTTGGCAAGTGTAGGCAAACATACATTTGAGAAAGCACAGCATCATGTAAAGGACAGTGGTGGAATTTTACAGACAGTACAGACTGATGTCATTCACAGCGCATTCATGTTCAGACCAAAGCCAGTTGATAGTGCCACCATTGTTCTAACTATAAAAAGCATGAAGATCACAAATTCATATGGCTCAGATGAGGTTCCTCTCAGATTTATAAAAGACTCTCTCTCTATTGTAATACTTACTTAACATGTATAATTAATACTTCTATTGTAACTTGGCATTATACCAGCAGCTTGGAAACATTCCATTGTTGTTCCCATCCACAAGTACAGCATCATGTAAAGGACAGTGGTGGAATTTTACAGGACAGTACAGACTGATGTCACTTCACAAGCGCATTCATGTTCAGGACCAAAGCCAGTTGATAGTGCCACCATTGTTCTAACTATAAAAAGCATGAAGATCACAAATTCATATGGCCCAGGATGAGGTTCCTCTCAGATTTATAAAAGACTCCTCTCTCTATTGTAATATCTTACTTAAGATGTATAATTAATACTTCTATTGTAACTGGGCATTATACCAGCAGCTTGGAAACATTCCATTGTTGTTCCCATCCACAAGTCCGGAGATGATGATCTTGCTAGCAACTACCGCCCCATATCTTTGCTCTCTATACTGTCGAAGGTCTTGGAAAAAGTAACTGCCAAACCAACTTTAAGAGCACCTGGAGAGCAATAAATAGTTTATTGAAGCAACACTCAACACGGCTTCAGATCTACTCTTTCGACAAACACAGCTTTGCTTACACTGTCTCATAACTTATATGATAATATGGACAAAAAGAAACTATCATTGGTTTCATTGTGTGACTTATCTAAGGCCTTTGACAGTGTTAACCACAAAATATTAATTAAGAAGTGTGTGCCACATTGAAATTGATTCATTCTGGTTTGAAAACTACCTCAGGAACAGAACACAATCTGTACGCATAGGGAATCATGTATCGAGGAAACAGGAAATCACGTTTGGAGTGCAACAGGTTCGGTGCTGGGTCCCATTCTCTTCAACATATACGTAAATGATCTCTGCCATTTTATTAATAACTGTACTGTAATCCAATATTGCCAACGACACGCAGTTTATATTAAACTGGCACCACTAACAACGTACAAGAGTTAGTGCGACAACTGTGAGGAAACAATATCAAGAGTAAAACTGTACTTCCACACTAAATGTTCTTATGCTAAATGCTGATTAAAACTCAGTGTATGTTCGTTGGAACGCGAGGGAATCTAGCACACATCCCGAGTGACACTCTTATCCATGTTGACGGCAGCAACCATAACACATAGCATCTCCATAAAAAAAAACCTCGGTGTATATTTGACAACTATATGCGCTTTGAAGCACATGTCTCTTATATCTCTAAAAAAATGTTTTGGCAAATTAATGTTTTTAAATCGTTTAAAAGAAAACTTTGACAAGAGTACTAGATTTAATTTTAATTCAATCTCTTGTACTGAGCATTATCAATTATGGATTACTTGTATGGGGGAAATACTGCAGCTTGCCATATACAGCAGGTACAAAACCACACAAAATGTTGCTGCCAAAGTTGCACTCTGTGGCAACAAATTCGACCATGTAACACCATATTTAAGAGAACTAAAGTGGCTGAAGATGTGTGATATGTACAAGTATGAATTTAGGAATTGCTATGAAAGATATAGTGAGTAAAAGATTTCCGGGTTGGCTATTCTCACTCTCTAAAGTGAGCGAGACTCACGATGTCAAC
>JAXIVD010008683.1:10000-12500 GCA_036785275.1 Cancer borealis | reverse complement strand
AATAATAATGAATAATAATGATAATAATAATGGTAATAATAATAGTAGTGTCCATTAGACGCCGTGTGTTCAAGGCGGCGTCTAATGGCGGCCGCTGTAACATCAGACACATCACGTTAATACATCAATCAGTAAAATTTTTGGAATAGTAACATCATTATTAGTATATATAACTTGAGTAATAATAGAAATAACAATAATAATATGAGAAATTACAGTAGAAGTGGTAGTTGTAGCAAGGTAGACTAGTACGTACTTAAACTTACGAAAGTTCGCTGGTGACTGACCGGAAGTGCGCATGAAGAAGGAGCATCTGAGTGCTGATTGGCTACTGAATGCTGATCGCTGATTGGCTAATAATTACGTCATTCCTTTAATCTGGAAAATATTTACTCTTTTATTCTTATTAAGGGTTATGTTAGTGGGTTTTACATTTCGTTTATGATGTGTAATGAGAGAGAGAGAGAGAGAGAGAGAGAGAGAGAGAGAGAGAGAGAGAGAGAGAGAGAGAGAGAGAATGGTATAGCCGTTACTTATTTTCCAAGATTCACTGCTTCACTATCTCTCTCTCTCTCTCTCTCTCTCTCTCTCTCTCTCTCTCTCTCTCTCTCTCTCTCTCTCTCTCTCTCTCTGCTACGGTAATGAGTAATGACATCGTCTTGCAAACACAGGGAAGAGGCTCTGTAGCTAAAAATGCAACACTCCCTGACAAACAAATGCAAGGACATTGGATTAACTATCTCCAGACCAAGACCAAGACCAAGGCCACCACGCGCACCGTCCTCCTCACCCAAGCTTCACATGCAAGGCCACCACATGGAACGGATTGCAACATATGAATACCTCGGCGTCATTATTGCAAGAAACAACACCTGCAAGGCCGAGATGCAACACCACAAGACTGCCGCCGACACCCACCACCACCACCACCACCATTATCATCATTATTATTATCACTTTGTTTTTATCAGAAATTTTGTAATCATTTATAATTTTTTACCACCAAATAAAATCCTATCCCCTTATTTTCCCGTCCCTATTGTAGTTTTTTTCCCTCATTTCCATTCCCCTTATTATTCTATCAGTTTCCTTTATTTCCTTATTATTATTATTATATTCCCTTAATTTCCCCTCTTTCCCCTTCCTCATATAACTACCTCCATTCATTACTACTACTTCCCCTTACCTTCCTCTGCCTACTATCATTACTATCATTATTATTACTTCCCCTCACTTCCCTCACCTCCCCTCACTTTCCCCTCACCAAGCCAAGCCTCGCCTCTCCCCTTACTCATCTCCCTCATTGAACCCTTACCTGATCACTTCAAAACAATGGATCAATAATGTGCTTTACCTGGTCTTAATGAATTGTTTGTTGTATAATGACCCTATCACCTCCTTCCCTTCCCTACCCTTCCCTCCCCTTCCCTTCCCTTCCCCTACCCTTCCTCCCCTCTTCCCTTCCCTACCTTTTCTCCCCCTTCCCTACCCTACCTCTTCCTTCTCTCTTCCCTTCCCTACCCTTCCTTCCCTTCCCTATCCTACCCTTCCTCCCGTCTTCCCTTCCCCTTTCCCTTCCCTACCCTTCCTCCCCTCCTTTCCTATCCTACCCTTCCTCCCCTCTTCCCTACCCAATCCTTCCTTCCCCTCTCCCCTTTATCTACCCTCTCCCCACTCCCCATCCCTGTTGTATCCCTCCCTCCCATTCCCTATCCTTCCTCCCCCTTTCCCTACCATTCCTCCCCCTACCCTTTCCTTCCCCTCTCCCCCCCTTCCCTCCCCCTCTTGATACAGCCAGAATTGAAGGTCGTCATTTTTCACCCAAACAAGGAAATTACATGAATTGTTTTAACCTTTTCCTTAATCAGTAACTTTGCCTTTTATATATATATTCTCTCTCTCTCTCTCTCTCTCTCATCTCTCTCTCTCTCTCTCTCTCTCTCTCTCTCTCTCCTCTCTCTCTCTCTCTCTCTCTCTTCTCTCTTTCTACCTAACCTACCCTACCCTACCCTACCCTACCTTACCCTACTCTTACCTTACCCTACCTTACCCTACCCTACACCTACCCTACCTTACCCTACCTGCAAATGGAGTGTGAGTGGAGGGGGGGGGGTTTAGGGTGAGCGAAATATTGTGATTATATGAACGATGATTAATGGGAAAGGTTAAGTAGTAATGGAGTTATTTATGTTATGTTATAAAGTGTGTCAAGTCATGTGTTGTTAAATATTTCATTATGCTTGACTCGTTTTTTTTTTTTTTTTTTTTTATTAATATATTGTCAGTTTTTTTTTTTTTTTTTTTTAATATTTCAGTTTTTTTTTTTCATTTATATTTCATTTTTTTTTCATTATATTTCATTTTTTTTTTCATGTGTGTTTTAATTAGAAGAATGTTGGATGTGTGTGTGTGATGTGTGTGTGTGTCTGTGTGTGTGTGTGTGTGTGTGTGTGTGTGTGTGTGTGTGTGTGTGTGTGTGTGTGTGTGTTTAAAGAAGAAA
>JAXIVD010008683.1:0-5000 GCA_036785275.1 Cancer borealis | reverse complement strand
CTGTCTGCCTATCTGTCTCTGTCTATCTGTCTGCCTGCCTGCCTGTCTGTCTCTAAATTGTCGTCCGTTGTTGACCCAAATGGCAGTAAATAACATTATACGCCATTAATTCAGCACTTATCTCAGTTTATGCCATTATCTGCACACATAATTTGATCTCACGCCATTAAAAAATATATATTACAGTGGATTCACCTTTATTATTATTATTATTATTTTTTTTTTTTTGATAGGCTAAGAGTCGTAGGCCAATGTATTTGTTAATGTTATTTAGTATACTTATGAAATACACAGAATAAGTTAAAACGTTATACATAGTTAGAAAGAATATGACATAATAGAAGAATATGAAATAATATAAAAATTCGTACATCTAAGAATTAATAAAACTAATGAAGGATAATAAAATAAAATAAAATTAATGTCAATACTGGAAAAAAATATATAAGATGAAAAATTTGTAAAGATCAAGAAAAGTGAAATAAAAAAATATAGTAAAATAAAATAAAAATAAATAAATGAAACAAGAAACAAATAAATAATCACAGGAACAAACTTTTACCAAACCATTTCACTTTTCAAACTTCAAATACAATACCTTTAGGAAACCATTTCAACACCACTCATTATTATTATTATTACTATCATCATCATTATCATTATTATTATTATTATTATTATTATTATTATTATTATTATCACCATCACGGGGAATAATCACAAACTAATTAATTCTCATTAAATTACCAGTTATTGGAATAAATGGCTGGCAATGTGGAAAACATTTAGAACACACACACACACACACACACACACGGCAAAACATCATAATAAAAAAAAAAAAAAATTTCTCAATCTTGCTTAATTATAAATCAAAATAATAAAATAGAATAAAAAATCAAGTACAAAAAAATTAACTACTGTATGTTAATATATAAAGCTTAAGACTCCCCTTTCTAGACCTGCGTTTTCTTTATATAGTGGTGGTGGTGGTGGTGGTGGTGGTGGTGGTGGTGTCGACTCATCCGAACCGTCTCGAATAATTGCTTCACATCTACATAATAATGGCTAACAAACTTTACGAACAATTAACAAACAAACACACAAACACCATTATCATTATTTCATCTTAATTTCCAAAGAAAACTGAAAAAAGATACGTAAAATAAACCAATAATCCAGATATATAATAATTATGAGTTGAAACAAGACTCGAAACAGTGAACCGTGAAACACTTGAACCTCTCTCTCTCTCCCTATCCCCCCCCCCTCTCTCTCTCTCTCTCTCTCTCCCCCCACCCCGCTTATCTCTCAGCATTCTTCTTCCCAGTGACTTAAATACATGACTTACAGTATAATCAGTCACCCTGGACTTACAAGGGTGACTGGTGACTCTTTCTCCTCTAATAAACTTTAATTTAACTCACCCTAAGAGGTAATAGATCAGCATTCCACCGGTGATGCGTCCTTCCTCCTCCAATGCTTGAGACTTACTGAAGTGCAAGTGGGCATATCTTACCCTCGGGACGTAATTGTTGTACTTCACGATTCTTGGAAGACTGTTTATATATATTTGAGAGTCAGTTTATTTATTTTATACTTATTATGGTTATATTTAAAGTATTGTCTTTAGTAATATTGTGAAAGTGAGGTTTGGGGCATACTGTACCCTCTAAGGAAGTCATTGTTGTACCTTACGATTCATGAAAGATTATGTATTTTTGTTTTGTTTATATAGTTTATACAATTTCGTAACCTGTTTTTGTTTATTATTAGTGTTATTATTATATATTTCTTGTCATGATATAATACAGATCAGAATAGCTTACCCAAAAGATGACATTGTCGAACTTAAAATTCTTTAAAAGCTGTTTTATAATATATTTTGACCTGTTAATCTATCTTATGCTTATTTTAACGTTATTTTTAGCAATTTTCTTGATCTAATGTTTATTATAGCGTTATCTTAAGCTATTTTCTTTATAATAATCTAGTGAATGAGATTGGGAAACCGTACCGTACCTTGGGGGATGTTATCGTACATTAACAACCTCAAGACTATCATAAGCTGAAATTATCCATTATTTTATTATATTTGTTTATCTAATATTTATTGTATGTTGAGTGTTTTTTCAATATAATAAAACTGATAAAAAAAGATGATGAAGATGAAAATTATAAAAAAATAATGAACAGACAAACAACAATGTAAAATAATAATAATAGTAATAATAATAATGATAATAATAATAGTAATAATAATAATACAATAATGATATGTATAAATTAATTACTTTGTGCAAATTAATCCAAGAGTGAGATTAAATGTGTATGTCTGTCTATCTATCTATCTACCTGTCTGTCTGTCTATCTATCTACCTGTCTGTTTATCTACCTACCTGTCTGTCTAACTATTCTTAATTATCTAGTACACACACACACACACAACACACACACACACACACACACACACACACACACAGACACACACACACACACACCTGTCTTTCCTTCTCCTCCTCCTTCTTCTCTTTCATCATCATCTTTTTCCTCTCCTTCTTCCTCTTCTTCATCTACTTCCTCCTCCTTCTCCTCTTCTTTCTTCATCTACTACCTCCTCTCCTTCCTCTTCTTCCTATCTAAGACACAAAGAAATTAATAATATATAAATAAAAGGGATCAATAAAACACGTGATTGGTAGACTATTACAAATCTTTTATTTTTTTTTCATCTCATTTTCTTTCTTTCTTTCTTTGTTTCTTTGTTTCTTTCTTTGCCGTTGTGTGTGTGTTTATGTATATTCCTTCGTAATTACTGACTGAATAACAATGATGTATATTGATTCATTCACATTAACATTAACATTGAGTATAAAAATAAGCATCTCTCTCTCTCTTTATTTTTTTTAATTTTTTTTTTTTTTTTTGGTAGTAAAATAGAATAAAATACGCGACATAAATTATATTCTATCATTTATATTTTTCTTTTATTTTTTTTTCATGATTATTGATTATTATTATTATTATTATTGTTATGATTATTTAGTAGTAATTATTAGTTAATGTTAGTAGTATTTATATATTTATTAAAGTGTATATTTAAAAGAAAGGGTAGTGGTTATTCTCTCTCTCTCTCTCTCTCTCTCTCTCTCTCTCTCTCTCTCTCTCTCTCTCTCTCTCTCTCTCTCTCTCTCTCTCTCTCTCTCTCTCAAAATTCAATGATAGTAAAAATTTGATGTCCGATTAAAGTGTGTGTGTGTGTGTGTGTGTGTGTGCACGTACATTATGCTTGGAAATATATACACTTACATGGGTTTTATCTCTCTCTCTCTCTCTCTCTCTCTCTCTCTCTCTCTCTCTCTCTCTCTCTCTCTCTCTCTCTCTCTCTCTCTCTCTCAATAACATGGAAATCACAAGTAGAAATTGACAGCACCGATAAAGGGAGGAGAAGGAGGAGGAGGAGGAGGAGGAGGGAGGAGGAGGAGGGAGGAGGGAGGAGGAAGAAGAGAAAGAAGAAAAACAAGAATAAGATAGAAATAGAAGGAGAAAAAGATGATAGGTGAAGGAAAGAGGAAAAAGAAAGGAGGAGGAAGGAAGGAAGAAGGAAGGAAGGAGGAAGGAGGAAAATAATATAATTGGGAAAAAAAGGAAAAAAGGGAAAGAGTAAGGGGAAAAAATGAGGGAAAGGGGTAATCTTGAGTGAGGGGAAATAAAGAGGGGAAGGGATAGGGGGAAAGAATGAGGGGAAATAATGTAGGGAAAGAATGAGTGAGGGAAGGGAGTGAGTGTAACCCTTCCTCCCCTCCCTCCCTCCCCATTCCCTTCCTCCCTACACTGAATCATTGTCTTAGTGGTTCACTCGCTGCTTCGAACCATCAGAGTGAAGCAAACATTGTATCACGTGACTCTCTGGATCAAGAGTTCAATTGTTTTGTTTTTTGTTTGTTTGGGTGTTTTCTTTTTTTTCTTCTTTTCTTTTTTTTCTTATGGTCTCGTGTTTTTTTTTCGTTTTTCTGTTTCTATATATATATTTTTTTATTGTGTCTTGATTTCTTTTTCTTTTTCTTTTTTCTTTCGTTGTGTGGAGTTCAATTGTTGTTTTTTTTTTGTCTTTTTTCTTTCTTTCTTTTCTTTTTTATTTTTTTTTTAATCTTTCTTACTTATAATTGTCTTTCTCTTATTTTCTTTATTTCTATAATTTTTTGCTTCCTTTTCCTTTTCCTTTCTTTCTTTCTTTTTTTCTTCATTCTTCTTCGTCATCAAAAATCTTTCCTTTGTTTGTTTGTTTGTTTTGTTATTTTTCTTATCATTATCATCATCATTATCATCATCATTATTATCATTATTTCTTACTTTTTTCTTTCATTAATCACTCTTTTTTTTTTTTTTAATCCAGTTTAATAATGATAAGTCACAATCATCATTATCATCCTTTTCACTATCAATCATTATTATCATTATTTTCACCATCATCATCATTATCATTATCATTATTTTCATCATCACAGTCACTATATCACTTTCATAGTAGTAGTAGTAGTAGTAGTAGTAGTAGTAGTAGTAGTAGTAGTACCACCACCACCACTACTATAACAAAAGCAGTACAGGAGAAAATAAAATAAATAAAATAAATAAAATAAATAAAATAAATAAAATATAAAAAATGTATAAATAAATATAAAATGAGAAAAAAAAAAAAAAAAAACTCGACTTCTTTCACCACAAAAAAAAAAATAAAAATAAAAATAAATAAATAAATAAATAAATAAATAAAAAAAAATTCATCCGTCCATCAATCAATCCATTCATTTCTTTCCCCTTTTTTTCCCCACATTTCATCCTCTTCTAAAAAAAAAAAAAAATAATAAATAAATAAATAAATAGCAAACGAAAAAAAAAAAAATAAATAAAAATAAATAAATAAAATAAATAAATAAATATAAAAAAAAGGAAGAAAATAAAAAATATAATGAATAGACCTTTACCAACTATTATTCCAG
>JAXIVD010008682.1:15000-16963 GCA_036785275.1 Cancer borealis | reverse complement strand
GGGAAATAACTTTAAAGACTGAACTTCATTGGATAATTGAAGATTTCCATCACCATATTCAGGAAACTCAGTGCATGTGTATTGAAATGAAGCAATTAATTGTTTTTTTATTACAGTGTTGCTACTTTTTTTAAATTTAATTCACTTATATCGTTTGCATTAATGTGATGGTCTAGGGATGAAAAAAAATTAAATCTATGGTTCAACAAACTACCTATCGAATTTAAGGGACACTAAAATGGGAGTGTGTTTACAGGTTAATGGGGATGAAGAGTCGTGTGTCATTACGAGGAAGTGGATGAACGAACGGTGGTCAAGGATATCAAATGCAAAAAGATATATACGAAATAACAGGTTAATAATTACTACTGACTGCAAAGAGAAAGGATTACACAAAGATAACAAAAAGATAAAATTTTCTTTAAGGTACTGTAATTTTTTTTTTTTTACAAATCAATCTATTTAACTGTCTATCTATTTTTCTTTCTATGTATCTATATGTCTTTCAGTTTTTTTTTTCTATTAAGCTATCTATCTACCTTTTTTTCGTGTGTGTGTGTGTGTGTGTGTGTGTGTGTGTGTGTGTGTGTGTGTGTGCGTGTGCGTGTGTGTATGTGTGTGCGTGTGCGTGTGTGTGTGTGTGTGCGTGCGTGTGTGTATGTGTGTGTGTGTGTGTGTGTGTGTGTGTGTGTGTGTGTGTGTGTGTGTGTGTGTGTGTGTGTGTGTGTGTGTGTGTGACATTTATGATACATATCTCATCGTAAAACTCGATCCTCCCTTAGACCCAGAGGACGATAGAAACGGCAATAATTTCTCTCGTAGAAGAAAGACAGAAGACGGAGAAGAAGAAAAAGATGAGGAGGAGGCACTGACGGAGGCGGCAAAGGAGGGGTACGGTAGGAGGTTCTTCACTCTGTTTTTTCTTGTGGCGTGGTAGCGAAGGGCGTGCACACCTTATGGGCGGGAGAGAGGACAGGCTTGTGACGCCTTATATTTAGGGGCGCGCGTGTCTGGCGTGCCTCGGCGGGAAGGTTGTACCGCTGAAGCCTTATTGGGGAGTCCCTTCAGGTTCCAAGATGGCCAACCCGCCCCCTGGTCCTCTATTTCCCTCTGACCATGTCTCCATACCACGATATTTCCTTTTTTTTTTTTTTCTTGTTCCTGTTCTTCTGTGTTTTGTGTCTATCATTGTGATCGTAACCTGTATTTTGTATTCTTTTGCTTCTTCTTCTTCTTCTTCTTTTCTCTTCTTTTTCCTTGTCTTCCATCATTGTTGGTATTTTTCAGCCAAAGTTTTCGTTTTTCATCATTTTTCTTTGTCCTTCTTTTATTCTTTCCTTGAACAATTTTCTTTCTTCCTTTTTCCTCTTCCTTCCCCAATACTACATACTCCATTTTCTTCTTTCTACCTTCCTGCCTCTCTCCCCTCCCCTTCCTTCCTTCCTCCCTCCCTCCCTGAAACTCACTGGCCACTTTCTTCAATTGATTCTATTCCCTACACTGAATAACTATAACATTTTTACCTTCTTTTAACAACGTGAATTACTATTGGTCTTTTTTCATGAGGTCAGGAATTGTTCGGGGAAACATACATGATAAAAAAAAAAAAAAAGAACGCACGTGAACTTTTACCATTCCTATTATTGCAGTCTTCATTTAGGGAAGTAGCAGCCAGCCAGCGAGGCAGCGAGGCAGCCAGCGTGGCATCATACAGACCTATAAAACAGGTCACAAAATTCCAGTCATTCTTTAAAATTCCTCACGAGAAAGAATGACACTAGGAGAACGAAAGTAAGAAAAAAAAAAAATAAATAAAATAAAATAAAATAAAAAGTAACACATTATTTTCTTCTTTTTCCATTCATTTTTCACACACACACACACACACACACACACACACACACACACACACCACACAACACACACACACACACACACACACACAGACAGACAGATAGAAGGT
>JAXIVD010008682.1:0-2500 GCA_036785275.1 Cancer borealis | reverse complement strand
GGTGTGAATATTTTAATTGCGTTCCTAATACACGTTTGGTGGTCCTAAAAAAAAAGTCTGAAAGCGGCAGGCGAAAAAATGGGAACGTATGTGTAACTTCGTAGCAATGGAAAAAAAAAAGAGAAAGAGAGAAGAGAGAGAGAGAAGAGAGAGAGAGAGAGAGAGAGAGAGAGAGAGAGAGAGAGAGAGAGAGAGAGCGAGAGCGAGAGCGAGGGAGAGAGAGAGAGAGAGAGAGAGAGAGAGAGAGAGAGAGAGAGAGAGAGAGAGAGAGAGAGAGAGAGAGAGAGAGAGAGAGAGAGAGAGAAAGTGTATCCACTCAAAGACTGCCTGGCAAATCGACACACACAAGCCTTAACCTGCTTGGGACAACGTCAAGAGAGAAAAGAAAGAGGAAGAGGAAGAGGAGGAAAGAGTAAGACAGACGGAACAGAGGACAGGGACAAGGAGGAGGAGGAGGAAGACGAAGAGGCAGAGGAAGATAAGGAGGAGAAATGTACCATCATCCTCATTTTAAGGAAAGAAGGTTTAGTCTTGCAAGAAGGAAACTGAGGAGGAGGAGGAGGAGGAGGAGGAGGAGGAGGGGGAGAGAGAGAGAGAGAGAGAGAGAGAGAGAGAGAGAGAGAGAGAGAGAGAGAGAGAGAGAGAGAGAGAGAGAGAGAGAGAGAAAAGCAAGGGGAGGTGGAGCAGGTGGAGTAGGTGGAGTGTCACGTTCCTACATCTCACAAGACGGCCTGGACTTCGTAAACAGCTCTTGGTTGGAGATGAGAGGCGTGGGATTCATGGCGAGGCGAGGAAGCTTAAAATGGCATGCCTTACGCTTCTTGGGTGAAGGAAGAAAGGGAAACGGATGTGTTTTTCGATGGCAATGTTCAGACTAATGGTTCGTGCTTCCTTTTTACTCTTATTATCATTTGTGTGTTTCCTGATGGCTTTTATTTTATTTTCATATTTTTTGATGTTAAAGTTGTAATATTTATTTATGAATATTGTGTATAAATTAATCATGGTAGTTCTGCTTTTATGTTTTATTTTGGTTTTTTTATTCTTTCCCTCTCTTTTTTTTTCTTCTTCTCTTCCTCTCCCGCTTTTTATTTGCTCTGACAACACTTCAGGAAACTCTTCAGGATACACTTTCATATTTTCTTGAATAGTCCATAAATTTTTCTAATTATCATCATTATTATCATAACCTGGAAAATATTTACTTTATCCTTTTTAAAACTTGAATAACCTTTTCATTATGCATCAAAATAAACCTTAATTTGTAATGAATGAGACTTCACTTTCATTCATATTGCATTTTATATTCACTCTTACTCTCCTTCCTCCTCCTCTTCTTCCTCATGATCTTCCTTCACCTTCTGTCTCTACTGTACCTCCTCCTTCTCTGTTTCCTTCGCTTTGTTCATCTCTCAATACATTTGCTTTATTCTCTCTCTCTCTCTCTTTCTCTTTCTCTTTCTCTTTCTCTCTCTCTCTCTCTCTCTCTCTCTCTCTCTCTCTCTCTCTCTCTCTCTCTCTCTCTCTCTCTCTCTCTCTCTCTCTCTCTCTCTCTCTCTCTCTGTCTCTCTCTTCCCTTTCTTCATCTGTTTATCCCTGCCACTCCTCGTCACCTCCCAGCTTCTGAATTCTGCTCTTCCTCCCTCGTCAATCCTCCGTCCTCTCCATACACAATTCAGTCCTCCCTTCCCGATCCATATTCATGTCTAATGCATATCAAACCAAACACAATATTTGTGCAGACTCGCCCAGCGTTGAACGTAAGTATTTCACGCCAAAGTAACGTGTGCCCAGTGCAAAGATAGATAAAGAAAAAGATAGATACATAGAGCGAGAGAAATAAAAGAGAGTAAGGAAGAAGTGACTCTCTCTCTCTCTCTCTCTCTCTCTCTCTCTCTCTCTCTCTCTCTCTCTCTCTCTCTCTCTCTCTCTCTCTCTCTCTCTCTCTCTCTCTCTCTCTCTCTCTCTCTCTCTCTCTCTCTTTCTCTCTCTCTTCTCTCTGCACTCGGGCTTGATAATGTTACATCTTAAGACCATTGAACGCGGCAGGTGTCTCGAGGGAAGGTTAGAAGTGGCTCTCAGGAGGTGAACGTCTCGCTCTATAAACAGGAAACAAGTGAAGGCGGTGTGCGATACCACCTTCTTTCTTCTTTGTAAAGCAAGTGTGTGAGTGAGTGAGTGAGGGAGTGGTAAAGTCAGAGAATATGCCGTAGGATCTGAGTACAAGATATGATTGAGGTTATTTCATAGTGAAGAAAATGGTGTTTATCCTCTTTAGTGATGCTTCTTATTTGTTTGTGTTTTGTGGAGTGTTGGTGATGTTGGTTCTGAAGGCAACGTGTGGAGGAGTGAGTGGCGGCAGGTTTAAGCCGTCACTCTGCTTTTGCCGTTTGCCTTTGATAAGCGTTCACTCACACTAAGGGTTGTCGCTGCCTTCATACTTGGCTTGACTTTCTCATACTTATCTTCACTCTAATAATCATCCTCATAATTATTGTAG
>JAXIVD010008681.1:12500-15000 GCA_036785275.1 Cancer borealis | reverse complement strand
ATGGCTGTTGGCAAGAGACATTGATCACAAACATACATAAGATACTTCATACATAACGTGCAGGCAAGTCAAGCGTCGTCATACTAGATTAGACCAACTGCATCCATTGCATTCATTATCTTATTAAAGTATCAGCAATATACATTAGTAATCCTACAACAGCCTGCCAAAACACGCGCCATTGTTTCCTTATCAGATTTTCTACTTCCTATCTACTCTCTCTCTCTCTCTCTCTCTCTCTCTCTCTCTCTCTCTCTCTCTCTCTCTCTCTCTCTCTCTCTCTCTCTCTCTCTCTCTCTCTCTCTCTCTCTCTCTCTCTCTCTCTCTCTCTCTCTCTCTTTTCCCAGTGTTGGCTGAGCTGCGGCGGGAGACAACCTGATCGAATTCCTCAATGGCAGTCAGTTCCAGGCCGAAGATGACGTCGAATCCTTTGTGGCCTCGACGCCCCCAAAAAACACACCAAGACAGTGCGGTCACGCTCTGTCACACGCCTCAATTCACGCCCCCAACACGCAGGACTCCAGGTCTTGACATCCCTTGGGTCTCGTTCGTTTTGTCCCGGGTCCCAAATGCCGCCGGGTTCAGAGAATGTTAAAGATGTTATCCTTGTCAGCTTATGAGTCGGACAACTGATTCGTTCACGGGATCAGCGGCGTGTTTGTATGGCATTTGTGGGGCGTGTTTAGGAGGGTTTGGGTATGGTGTAGGAGGGATGAGATTGAGTTTAGGGAGGCTATATGGAGTGGAGAGATAAATGAAGGTGGTAGTATTGTGGTGTGTGTTTCATTATTTTTCTTAAGTGTATAACTTTAATGAGTAATGAAGGGGTGTTGCAGTGTGTATATTTAGGTGTAGAGTATATAAGAAAGTCCAAGGAGGTGATATGTGAACCAATGATGTGTGGGAAGTAGTGGCGGTAAGGTACAAAGAGAGGAATGGGTGTCAGGGAGGCGGATGGGCGAGACAAATTGTTTAAAAGACACCTCTGAAAACACACACCCCGCCCCCTGATGTGTGACAGTGGCAGCCTGCGACACCATAACTCACTCCGCACCGCCACGCCACCACAGCAACGCCATATTGATTCCATGTGCACTGTCGCAACAAAAACCACACGTCGCCTCACCATAAACTTACCGCCACAGCACTCCACTGCACGCGACACCACCACCACCACCACCACCACCACCACGTGCATGGTCACACTTGTGCATCCACGGCCATTCATCATGTTATAAATCACCCACACAAAAGAAAAAGTAATAATAATAACATCGCTTAACATTTACCCCAATGCACACACATCTAACTGATACTGATTCCCATGACTTGCAATCTGTGTGGAAGGTTTCACGAAGCATGTTTAAAGAGGCAGATGCTGTGTTCTTATCTATGAAGGGAGGACAAGCTCTCCCAAGTGTCGGGTGGAAGTGTTGGCAGAATCAACGGAAAAAAGAAGGAAAAGAGTTTTATTGCTAAAGCAGACTACCAGATGTTATCCTTTTTTGTGTGGTTGTGTGTATCTTTTTCCCTTGAACTTATATTATGCTTTCAGAATAGCTATGACTTCCAGCATAGGACAAGCTTTTCTTTACATTATTACATTCAAGTATACGAAGCTTTCATAGCATTATATTGTGATTAATGTCGATATTCTATCACTATTGTTCTTCAATTATTTTTATCCCTCAGTGTTCCTTGACAGTGTGTGTAAACACTGAAAGTAACTCAAAAAAAAATTTTTTTTTTGTGTGTATGTGTGTGTGTGTGTGTGTGTGTGTGTGTGTGTGTGTGGATGTGTGTGTGTGTGTGTGTGTGTATGTGTGTGTGTGTGTGTGTGTGTGTGTGTGTGTGTGTGTGTGTGTGTGTGTGTGTGTGTGTGTGTGTGTCTGTGTGTGTGTGTGTGTGTGTGTGTGTGTGTGTGTGTGTGTGTGTGTGTGTGTGTGTGTGTGTGTGTGTGTGTGTGTGCGCGCGGGCGTGTGTGTGTGTGTGTGTGTGTGTGTGTGTGTGTGTGTGTGTGTGTGTGTGTGTGTGTGTGTGTGTGTGTGTGTGTGTGTGTGTGTGTGTGTGTGTGTGTGTGTTGGCATAAGCTGATCTAGTTTTTCACTTAGACATCCCCGTGGTTATATTTGTTGTGGTTCACATAAAGGAGTACATTGGTACCCTCATGTTCGCAAGTCATATGTGCGTGTTTGTGTACATGTATTTGTTGGGTTCCTCAATCGGGCAAGTTTCTGCCAGCCAGCCAGGGTCATGTTGCACCTGAACAGTATCATCGAGAACAGAACCTCCCTTGCCGCCTACAGGGTCCGTGTATCGCCCACAGCGTCACCACGCACTTTCATTTACGTCAAACTTCTCTTTTGAAAGCTGTCAGATGCGTCAGAAGGTGACGGGTGTTATGATTCGCCTTGCAGTCAGACGAGGGCAGCGGGGACGCCACACGCCGCCCTTCTGCTGGGTGAGGCAGATGATGCAATGGACTGAGCGAAACAGGTAT
>JAXIVD010008681.1:7500-10000 GCA_036785275.1 Cancer borealis | reverse complement strand
TCACTAATACAAGAGAGAAGTTGCAGCATGCTCTACAAAGACATACTCTCCCCATTTGTACCTTATTTTACATGCATGTTACACACAGACACAATCCACAGACACACTCTCTTAAGAAAATAAATCAAAATGGTAATATCGCGCTCTACCTCTGAGTCTGGGAAAGGGACCAGAAATGTCCTCAGGACGGACCGCTCTCTTAATGGCGACTCCAATTGTCTTAATACCTCCTATAACTTTTTCTACATAAATTTTTGCAGCATTCGCTGTCTTCGATCTAATCTTCAATCTGTGGAACACCACCTCTTCTCCTCTAAACCTCATCTTCTTTTCCTCACCAAGACCCAGTTGTCTGAAGCTACTGACAGCAGCCCTTACTCTGTTCCCTCCTACTTTTTCAATTCGCATCTTTTATCTAAAGTTGGTTGTTGCGTCTACGTACGCAACGACATAACTTACGCTTGTGCCCACGCCCTTGAATCTTCTGAATTCTCAACCATCTGGCTTAGACTTAACTGTCGCTCTACCACTAAATTTTTATGTGCCGTTTATCGCTCTCCTAACTCCTCTGACTATGTAAAAATCTTTGAGTATTTTACTTCCAAAGTGGAGCACATCTCAACTAACTTTCCTTTTGCTGAGATTTCCATACTTGGAGATTTCAATACTCACCACCAGCTTTGGCTTTCGTCTACTTTCAATGACCAAACCTGGTGAACAAGCCTTCAACTTTGCCATCCTCTATGATTTAAACTCTTGATCAGGGGTTCTTAACCGGGGATATCCATACCCTTTGGGGGTATGGAAACCAAATGCTGGGGGTATGGGACTAGATCTCTGGATATTTATATATAATTAATTTAAATTTGATAATGTATACTTGGGTAGAATGTTAGATTATTAACTACCACTTAACTATCCATATATAAAGTAGATTCAAGCTATTGACATATATGGAGGTTATACTGTCAACTAATAGGACTGGTGATGATCATTATTTTGACAGTCAAGTTGACTCAAGTGGATGGAGTATGGGACCATATTGGGCAATCCATTGGGGGTCTGGAATCATCAAAAGGTTAAGAACCCCTGCTCTAGATCATGGAGGATAGCAAAGTTGGTCGTCAACCCTTTCAGTGCGAGAGCCAGAGAAAGCTTATAGGAGTAGCCTGCGCGCCGGAGTGCCAAAGAGAACCCAAAAGTGACAGTGTACAAAAGTTTTAAAGAAAAACAAGCAAACCAATGACTAGATTACAAGAAATCCATTGAAATACATGCAAATCAGTGAATGCAGAAACGTTTCATCAAGAGACATGCACATTAGTGAGATAGTTGGTGCTATTTTTCATGGAGAAATGATTCAATGTCTGGGTCGTTGATGAGGTAGACAAGAGCAGAATGTCATTGAGGTGGCGGTCACTTAGCTGGGAGCGAATGCGAGACTTTGTATATTTCCTTTTTGAAAAGAGTTGTTCACAACAGTATGTGCTGCCAGACATGTCATCGATGCGTTATACATGCTCAATGTAATTTGTAAATTTGTTAGAAGGGAGAACGTGGTCACGGAAGGACAGTGGAGAAGCGGTACGGTACTTTGCGTTCAGTTCGTCATTACACTGAAGCTCCACCAACTCCATCTGCGGGGTTACAGGGGCATCGTCCACAGGGCAGTCAAAGAGGGAGGTGAGCAACATGAAGCCCAGAGCCAGTGGCCTGACACCTGTGAAGCGGGAGGCAAATTTCCACCGCAAAGAAGTGACTACACCAACAAAAGTGTTCAGGTCCACATCACCAGGTGCACAAGCCACAATACCAGGAAAATGCATAAACTGACCAGCAGACAATTGAGCCTCCCACAAGTGCAGCTTTACCTCGAAGGCGGTGATGTGCGAATACATGTCTGTGACTAGAATGTTTTTGCTCTGCAGCTTCACATTGAGGCCATTTTGCTGCGTAGTGATATCTGTGAGCAGGACCAGACGAGCAAGCCATTGCAGGTTGGAAAAATTTATCAGCACCGGGGAGGTTCTTTTGACGGAGGAAGGTGGCGATCTACTGCTGCAGATCGCGGGACAGCATGGCTCCGTGAATCAACCAGTAGACCTCACAAAAGTAAAGCAGGTCACCATAGTGTGCGTTGACCATGTCCGTTAATCCCTGGAACTGGCGATGGTTAAGGATGGAGTTGACAACCTTCACGATTACAGACATGACATCAGTAAGGTTGGCAGACTTGGAGCACAGGGACTCTTGGTTGATGATACAGTGCGCCTTGTGGATGGGCTGGTGTGTCCAGCGGCCTCACAGTGACGCACTAGCAGTGAGGCGGCACCCTTCCTCTCTCCAGTCATTCCTGGGGCACTGTCGGTCGTCACGCACACGAGACGGGACAGGTGGAGGGCAGTGTTGCTTCACACACTGAAACACGGCGTCAAAGATGTCTTGCCCAGTGGTGGTGCCGTGCAATTGAACAAGCTGGAGAAACTCCTCATAAACCTGA
>JAXIVD010008680.1:0-16973 GCA_036785275.1 Cancer borealis | reverse complement strand
CGAAGTCTGTCCTTGGAGGATTGAAATTATCTTGTTGCAATTTTTATTATTATTATTTAGCCTAAGAGGACTTATATCTTAATTAAGCACCAGATAAATTAGTGTTTCTCTTTCAACACACACACACACACACACACACACACACACCACACACACACACACACACACACACACACACACACACACACACACACACACACACACACATACACACACTCACACACATAACGTTTGCATAGCCAGCCATTAGCAAACATGAATATCTTTTATAACACTGAAAACATAACTCGTGTGTGCAAACTCTTGAGACTATATACAACTCTAGCAAACCGTGGCCATTGCTAGTCACAGAAACACTTTTGATGACGTCTATCAAAACTTTCACACATCCAGAAACTCTATACATCGCACGAAACACGGCATAAAAATCCTTACGGTTCATTAAGGAAGCATTCAGTATCCTCAACCACCATTTGGCTGCCTTGGTAACAGGACTGTGGCAGCGAAATACCCGTGCATGTTTCAACGATAAATCCTTAAATATAAAGTGTGATTCGTGTAACCCGGCGAATGGATGGAGTACGCAGTGTAACAGTAATTAGACACAACCATCAAGAAGAGCACTAATGTGGCGTCAACTTTCGTACCTATCAATGAAGCGCGTTGGGTCGTACTCTGAAGACCAATCCAATAACCAGAGGCAAGTGAGAATACATCATTGTATCCCATCACTTTGGACTCATTCGCCATTATTGGGGAGAAATATTTCCGCCTCGAGATAAACCCACGCATGCAGGTAAACGGACCCAGCTTCAGCCGTTCCGGGGCTTCACGTCCACCCCAATCAAGGTGATCCTGGTGGACGGCAGGCAAGCGTGTGATGTGTTGACAACGGCGCTAAGAAGGAATTACTAGTGTGGTTACTTGTTATTTCTACTATTACTACTACTACTACTACTATTACTACTACTACTATTACTACTACTACTACTACTACTACTACTACTACTAATAATAATAATAATAATAATAATAATAATAATAATAATAGTAATAATAATACTTGACACATGCATATATCAAATAAATAGAAAAGAAAAGTAACTATAACCGGTTAATTTATTCTCCCATTGAAACCACTATATGTAAATAGCGGCGAAGCCATAGAAGGATATGAATGACCGGCAGGAAATCGAATATGCATAACTGTCTCGTGCGGTGGTGGTGGTAGTGGTGATGATGGTGATGGTGGTGGTGATGGTGGTGGTGGTGGTGGTGATGGTAGTGGTGGTGCAGCTGGAGACATCACTCTCTGGGAAGCCACTATACATATTTAGTGTGGCTTCAAACCATGTACTTAGGTAAAGAAAACTGATAGCTGAGACCACGCAAATCAGCCTTTGATCAGCCGTACCCGAAGTGCATGTGAGGATCTAATGTGGGATCAATGTGGTCTTGGATGATATTAGATGTAGCTGAGAGAGAGAGAGAGAGAGAGAGAGAGAGAGAGAGAGAGAGAGAGAGAGAGAGAGAGAGAGAGAGAGAGAGAGAGAGAGAGAGAGAGAGAGAGAGAGAGAGAGAGAGAGAGAGAGAGAGAGAGAGAGAGAGAGAGAGAGAGAGAGAGAGAGAGAGAGAGAGAGAGAGAGAGAGAGAGAGATATTACAGACCCTTGCAGACTTCCGCCTCATCTTATCCTTTTCAGAAAATATTATGTCAGGATTTCAAGACGGATTCACCTCAGGAAGATGTTTGCCCTTTACTGCTGTATTCACATTTCTCAATATTTTTCCTCCACGTTGTCTATTCCTTGTTTTCTGCTTCTTCAGGTGGGTTTCCGGATGTTTCCTTCACAATCGCACAGACACAGAAAACCGTATATGCATTTAGATAGTTTGTAAATACACCACCTCACACACACACACATAAGGTGCATGTTAGTAAATGCACAATAAAAATTATGTTTGCATTTCTTATTTCACTAAGGTTTAGAATATAAGGACTGGATTCTTTTTCTATCACTTGTTAATGAAAGATATATACATAAAAGAGATATGTTCGTTGTGCATTTTTACAATACACATTTTTCAGAAGCTCCACGAAGTAGGTTACATTCCATACACACGCCTCCGGTTCTCATACACCTATATAGGATAACTTTTAATAGATGACTGTAATGTAATAGGTAACAACGTCTCCATGAAGTATGTAGTCTGTACAGCGGCATAGTTATGTGCATACAAAACTATACATCTATACCCCAGTTTTATTTTTCTTTAAAAGAAAATACAAAGGATAATACTTGTATGATCAATATTAATTTGGAAACCTTTCTGACCTTGCGAGAGCCATCTGTGACTTGGGTTGGGTTCATTAAGCCCTGTGTGGCATGGCACTGTTAATTCATTTATTAAATTTGAGGCACAGCATCAACGAGGCCGTATAGCGATGCACTGTTAAGAGTGAAAAAAAAAGTGATGTACCGTGGCAAGACTGGATAATGACTGATCAGAGAGCTAAGTACTGTGGAGATAAGAAATGTATACCATAGCAGATAGATTATGATAATGATAAGAAGAGTAAGAATTTTTTTTTTTTTTATTAACAATGATTAAAAGAGTTGTAACACATTTACAATGATATATTAAATTAAACCATAACGTAAAATAACACTATTCACATATTTTGTACGACAATAACAGAACCATTATAACAATGTTTTTTTTCCTTTAATATATCAGATACTGTTTATTATATATGTTCCAATTTTTCACCTTTTTTCAAACATTTTCTTCAATATCCATTGCATGGTCCTTGTCCTGAGTATCCTCCTGTCTATCCACAGCACCTTCCCCTTCCCCGTTCCCTCCTTCTTGCCATTCCAGTCTCCCTGCCTCTTGCTATGTATATTCTATGTCCTCAGGGTATTTCCAGTCTCCTTCATCTTCCTATCTGCGCTATTCTTCCCCTTCTCATTTCCATTTCCCGTTTTCGATACATTCCCAGTCCTTTTCCTCTTCCCATGAGCATTCCACATCCTCAGCCATTCCTAGTCCCCTTCTTCCCATTTGCACGTCCCTTCCTCTTCTCTTAAACATTCACTTGTCCTTGGGCCATCTCCATTCCACGTCCTCCTTCCTTCTCTTCTTGTTCTTCCCATGTACATTTACCTGTTCCATCCCCGTCCTCTTCCCCGCCAGTTCCATCGCCTCATACCTCTTCCTACGAAGCCTTGGTACTGTCTTCCAGCAACCCGTGCCCACACATCTCTGTAGTCCAGCACGTAGTACTTCCGCATGACATCCCCAAGACCATGCCTGTCCAACACTTTCTGGAATTCTTGAACACTGGTGATGTGGTACGCAGCCTCGGCAAACTTGCGCTGTTCTTCGATGGACGGGAGAATAATGTTGATCTCATCAGTATCTGAATCGCCATCCGCTTCATTATTTGAAACTTTTGACTCCTCTTCGTTCCCCGTTGTAGTAACAGCTAGCCGGCGCTTGATAACCTTCTTCAGCTTCTTCGTTTGCCCATCGTGATGAAAGGCTTCTGTTTTGTTGACTGTTATCGTCTCGTTTGTATTTTGGGGCATTTCTTTCTTCATATGACCCAGAACTTTGTTAACTATGCCGTTCTTGATCTAATGTTTAGGCGTCATAGTTAGTGGGTGTGATCTCTTCTGTAAAAGGATCGAGTGAGTGTGTTTTGTTTCCTTGCGTGGCTCTGGGTGGGCTCCAATCCTACTTGTGTTGCCGTTTTAGCGAGCACGTAAATATTCCATCTCTACCTCAAAATAAATAATGATATAGCCCTTTTATTTGGTTTACTTTCACAATAAATTATTCTCATAACTTAAAAAAGGAAGCTAAATAACTTTAACACCTAAAATAACAAATAGATTAGTAATAAACATACAATTATGGGTGCCAATTCTCGGCAGCATCCTCAATACGCATGATATTTTGATGGTATTAACGTCAAATTTACACTGAACGGGGCATTTTTTAATAATAGCAACCATTAAAATGTATATCTTATCAATTCATAATACTTAAATGTATTCTAAGCAGAGCCACATGTAAGATAAACTCCTCCTCTTCCTCTTCTTGAATCCTTATTACAAACACCACATGGGTACACAGTGTTAACGAGGAGCTCTCCCTCTTACAGCCTCCACAAGGGCACTACAAGCTGGAAAACAAGTGGTATACGTAACGAAACAAGGTGCGCGTGTGTCTGTTTATGTGTATCGTGTTAGAAAATGTCCTCAGAGCCTCAGGAAAAATTTGTTAAGGCACCAAAAACAGTCGTGTCTCGTGTCTCGTGTTGGGTGTAGTGATGCAAGTGTTTCAGGGTGTTTGTGTGGGTGTTATGAGGTGGTGGGGTTGGGTATGAGCTTGGTGAGTGGTGGGGTTGGATAAGTGTGGGGTTGCGTCTCTGGCTCACTTGTATGTAGCTTACCTGCCACCTACCCTTACCTGTGTCCAGTCAAGGCTGTGTTAGTGGGTGTGGGGGTCGGGTTTAAGGTTGTAGCTAAGTGTTATGTAAGGTTATTATTAATTAACACGTTTACATTTCATCAGGTTAATTGTTGCATATACATTGAAGAGGCAACAATATTTCATGAATGTGTTGCATCATGGCATTCTCACACACTGTTTCATTACACACTACTACATCCTGACTTATTAATTTGTATATTTGAATGATAGATCAGATTTGAGGAATTACTGAAATACAAGATGAACCTAACACTCTGTAGACCCATAATGCTTTACTTTCTGATGACTGTATCATTTGTAACAGTATCAAGATAGCCAGTCAGTTGAAGAGTCACTGCTTGGAAGTGGTTAGTTATGGCATTGTCCACTAGTCTGCTCGGGATTAGATTTTAATAGGCAGTGGTTATTTAATTGATAAATTTTTGTTATCCAACACTTCAATACAGCCAGCTGCTCATCTTTTTAGGCCTGTTTTTTAAAGTTCTATTTTAAATTAAGTAAACTGAGCCTCTCTAGCCTACAACACAGTCTTCTGCACTATGACAGGGGAAGGTTATCATTCTACGTAAATGTGTTAAACTTCGAAAGCTTGGAATTATGGTAATTCTTAATTTGCAGAGTCACAAGATCTACACAATGTGATAGGCAAGAATTTAGTTTGTGCCGGATGTCAGGAGACGAAGATATCATTTAGTCGGAATTCACAGCAAATAGGTTCTAAGGTAGTTTAGCCAGCATTCATAGGTTCTGATGTGTACATATTCTGTATTTCCAAACTAATTCTAAGACCACTTAATAATTTCTTAACCTCCTTGTAGTAGGAGGTTGTTAAGTGACATCAGATTTAGATTGAAATGTCTTTTGCCATTACAGTATTGGTGGATGGTTGAGAGTTTTTTGACGAATGTACAGATGAGACAATTAGTGGCTGCGTCCAAAGGCTCTTGAATCTTATCTTGGTTTAAACAGCAGTTTTCTTAGGCTAGGCTTAGGCTTAGTGGCTAGCCTGGGGACAAGATGAGCTCAGAGTCTTGAGTTAGACTCACGATGGGCTGACCACTTTTCTTTAAGAAAACTGCCAAGTTAGCCAAAGATCACCCACATGCTGCCATTATTATCCTCAACTTGGACTGCAACGTCAAATGCATCGAGGAACTTCCGCAGGCAGCATGAGCCTCTCAATACTATACTTTTGGCTTGAACCGCTCAGTTTCATAAGAAAATATGAACAATGACAAAGAAATTTAGTTCTGAAGACTAAAATATACACATTTACCTTTCAGTATGCGCTGACAGGTGGCATAACGTGCGCTCTACAACCAGGTGAGGGTTTCGGTGTACATGGGGTGTGTCATGCTATCAATTTTGGTTGCGTATGGTAATTCCGTAGCTATGTGGTTGTGATACAAAAGTTAATAGTTTCAAATGAATATAAAAGAGGCCTCATTGGTCTTTGGCAGCTTTGACTCATTTAAAGTGTGGTTATAAATTAATACATCAGTTTGTACACACCTCCACCAAGCCTGCGTGTATGTACGGCTGTTTTTTCATAGGTAAATTCATGTAAATATAGAAACTTAATTTTTTAAGTCAACTGCTGTATATATGTATATGACATTGGTACTACAGGTGTCAAGAATCACAAATACGTAGATTACTAATGTCCAGTAACAGCAACGTTAAATATAATTATCAGAAATACTACGCTGTGCTCGGTATGTGATGGTTTTTGTTGTAAATGTAACAAAACAATTGGTTATATGTATAAGGACAAGCTGGTTTGTTTAAAGTCTGCAATTGTTTTCTTTCTCGTTTCTAGCAAAGTTTAGGTAAAGGTTTAATATCCTTAAATAAAGAGTACTGAGTTAAAAGATCAATTTATCTGCCAGATATTAGCCTTGATCTGGATTTTTGCTTGAAAATGGAAGTGGCTCATAAGTATTACATGCTGTGTTAACTTACACTGTAATTTAAGATGTATATTGTTGGCTATGAACTTTTCTTCAACCTTCTCTGAACCTCCACTTTCATCCCCTCAGGTGAAAAAAATGCAAGGCAAGCTGTACAGCTTCTCCCCTTCAGGGGAGAAGCTAAGTCAAGTTGGACCAGATGGGATGGTGAGGGTGTGGGACACTGCCACAGGTGTCCTGGACCATGAGTACCAGCCTGCCAGCCACCTCATGGCCAAGCCTTCCTGTATCCAGTATTCACCGCAGGTAAGATTTACACATACACGTTCCAACTAACACTAGTACCTAAATGACAGTCCTCCCTTGTAAAATGTTTTTGTTATAGTTATATTTAAATTTTTAAGTATTAACAGAACCATAATGACCAAGAAAGGATATGTAGTTATGACATTTTAATTGCTAGTTAATGTTTTTTATCCATAATATGTGTTACTTCACACCTTCATCAGAGTCCCATTGTTCTACTCCTTTGAACAGGTTAATGCAAAGAAGAAAACCAAGAAGGCACGAGGGGAGGAAGGGAGCAGCGTCCTGGCAGTGGCCACCCTCCAGGGCACAGTGTTGGTGTACAGCCCTGAGAAAAGGGAGCTGCTGGCCACCCTCGACCATTCACAGCCTCAGGCCGTAGTGGATCTGGCGTGGCTGGGCCCCACTGTGCTCTTTACCTTATCAGCAGACAACACAGTGGTCAAGTGGAATGTGGTCACCGGTGAAAAGAAAGAGTGAGTCTGCCTGCTGGATAGTGACAAATTACCATTTTTTTCTTGCCAGCAGATGTTTAGGCAGCAGTAAGGCAGTTTCATCCAAATTCTTTAGGTTTACATTGTTTGATGTTAAAAAAAAAAAAAATTTAGTTTATGGAGACTGTATAATGAGTTCCTTTATTTATTGTGTGCAGGTGTGTGGAAGTGAGTGGTGGATCGTCCCTGTGTGTACTGAGTCCAAGGAACATGTGTGTAGCCAAGAGCAGGATTCAACACATATTTCTTAAAAAGCAAGGAGGAGTGAAGGTAAAGAAGAGCTTCACCGGACACACGTCTCAGGTGGCACAGCTTCTTCCACTACCAACAGAAAGTGGCAAATACTTCCTCTCCTCCTCCACTGATGACAGATTCGTCTATGCCTGGTGAGTTCATGGCGATGTCTTAGTTGTTTGTGTTTCTGTTTTGTTGTTTGCAAGAGCAGAAGGCTGGGAATCCTCTCATCCTGTATGCGTAAGTGAGTGTGTCGGGTGCTTCCTCTAGCGATGTCTGTGCTACATCCTGCAGGGTAAAACAGGCGTGGTATGTAAAAATTAAAGAAAAAATTAAAAACATAATCTGGAGCCTTCCACAATAACGTCTGTACTTATCATTTGAACATGAAATGTTATTCGTGATCAAATGTGCTCATTAGCTCTAAAACACTACATATTTCTTTTGCAGGGACTTGAATAGTGAGAGTGAGGAACCTGTGGCCAGCTTCATGGTGGGGGACCAAGTGGCAGGAGTGGAGGCGGTGGAGCTACAGAACAACACTGTGAGCGTGGCAGTGACCACCCTCAGGGGCTCCCTTGTCCTCTTCACCCAGCACCTCAATGGGTAAGAACGTCCTGCCCACCATTGTGTTGGCAGACATTGTGGCAGGTGGAGTATTGTCTTGGTATTGAACACTCATTCCACAAATCTTGGAGGAAGGTATTTGGCTGTGCATCAAAAGTTAATAGATGAGACCACAAGTTTGTCATTAAAGTTTTATACGGTCACCTTTGTGGCTCAGCTCCCTCCTTAGACGTGATTTTAATTTTTTTTTTAACTTTCTTCTGCCTGTTGATTATAGGTAATTGTGTTGCTGATTGCAAAGAGCACAGATACTTGAGGATGATGTAAAACTATAGTATATAGTAGTATGTACTAGCAGGTTAGTTTTGGTCATTCATCACCTCCCATTCCTCCCCAGGAACACTAACAACACTATGGTCAAGAGAACGGGGCGGCTACACATCCTGCAGGAAGGGACGAAGGATAAAGTCCCCTTGCCCATCATTACTGCTCACTTCTGTGGTGACATTGACAACAGCCTCATCATTGCCTACGGAAACTCATCCATGCTCAAGTTTGAACGAATAGTGAGCATCAACACACTTGAATTTTGTTCTAATTTTTATTTAATCTCACAACTATTTATTAGGAATTGTTGGATATACGGTATACTTTTTAAAAATAATAATCAAGAATGCTTAGTCCAGCAAACCTTAAACAGTATTCAGGATCGGAATCATTATGATATGTACTCACTTATAGTTTTCTTTGTCATGTTTAATTTATTTCTGGTCTTCTGTAATACTAGAGTTTTTTAATATAATTATCTGAGTCACCACTTCAACTGGTAAAGATATAGTCAGAAGATAGATAAGAAATTTCCAAATTGTAATCCTATTGGTGTGAGATTTGAGAAATTTGCTGCAAGCACCAAATCCCATCCCATTGTAGGACAAGCATCCCTGGAGAATGAGAGAAATCAAAAGATATTTTCCACTAGTTCATATATTTCCATTGATGCCTGTTATTGTTAACATAAACATTTCCATCAACCATAGTAATGTTTTAAACATAATATATTTGCTTCTTCCTTAACAGAGTGCCAAGGAGATAACTGGCAACAAGAAGTTCCTCAGAGCACCCATTGCAGCTGTAAAACCCAAGAAATCTGCCCTGGCTGAGACCGTTACTCCTAAAATGACGCGGGACACCACTGTGGTGGGACCAGGACACCTAACGGTAATTACCTGTTCTCTCATGAACACCTGCATGTATCCAGTATTCAGCTCACCCAGCTGTTGGTAGATAAATGGGTATCTAGGGAAACCTGGGGAAGATAAACTGTGGTAAGTTGGATGTCACAGTGGCCCTGTGTCCCGGCATAACGGATTAATTTCCACCACAGGCTCAAAGGCCAATGTGCGGGAGATGAGCGTCCGCAGCTACGTGCAGCTACAGCGTGTGCTTCCACTTTACCTGTTGCAGAGTGGGAGACTTTGCTGCCTTATCTGCATTTTGTATTTCATTCCTCCATTATTTAAATTTACGACATATTCAAGGTTACCCAACTCTATGGAAAATGAGGTTAGGGTAATGTTGGTGATACATAAATAGTACGTATATCGTAAAATGGGCATAATACGGTATTTGAAGGTTAAAAATGTATTGTCTTTGTCTGGACTTGGAAACAAGTACACTCATACCTCATTTTAATGGACAAGAGGGGAGGTACATTGGTCCAATAATGCCGATTGTCAGTAATTACCGACACTAAGTCTGTGTTGGCCAATATCAACAATTACATTACCAAAGAAAGAGGAATAATATAGTAATGTACATTTAATGAAGCACACTATCCAATCTGACAGTGTAAAATACCTGTACACTGTAAATATACATTATAATATACCTGTACACTGTAAATATACACTATACTATAGCCATACACTGTAAATATACACTATAATACAGTAATTCCATGAAGTAATAAGGTACACGTGTGATTATACTCATGTAAACAAAGTGAGTCGGCTGCTGCAGATTTTGTTCGTTGCTTCCGATATCCGTTAAAGAGGTTCGTACAACCGAGGTATGAGTGTATCATTGTCACCATCATGTAGTTATGACTTTACACCCACTACCACCTAGCTGATCCTTTCTGAAAATAAAGGTGTGTATGTGTATGTATGCATGATAGGGATGAGAGCACCTTATCTTGGCTACACTCCATAGTGTCAATCTGGCAAAAGATAGATAGATAAGTAGATTGTAGATGACTTTTACACCATCTACAGAGAATTTAATACTAATACATTTCTTAACTATTGATTGTTTTTATATTTGTCTCCTTTGATCTCCAGATTGCCCAAGCAGATGTGCCGAGGCGAGAAAACAAAAGGAAGCAAGGAGACGAGGATGGCACTTTGTCCCTCCCAATGGATGAGCGACTCAATGCTCTGGTCCTGGACAAACCCACTGATGGTGCTGCGGCCACACAGCCTCCCAAGACAGACAATCAAATACACTTGCTGCTACAGGTGAGCCTCACACACCTCACACTTCAATGATACACACTCAACAAGGGTTAGGTCCACTGTCACATCAAAACATAGGAACCAGAGTCTATAAATTCTTCCATACAATATTTATGTTCTCATGAAAAAAGAAAATAAGAAAAGAACTTTATTATCTTCTCTAGTATTATATTTCATTTTGTCCAGGTGTCCAGACTAAATAATTCTTTGGCGTACGTACTTTACAAGCAGACTACAGCACTTATGACATCTCTCTAACTATACAATTTCATACTCTGTCAAACCAATTCATGCCAATAATTGTTCTTGATCTCTATCTCTCAAGCCTGTATATTCTGTTTTCACTCTTATCATCTAATGAGTCACGTCAGCCTCCAGGTGACAAACACATATATTTTCTGTTGTTTGGTGGAAGATTTCACTGACTTGTAACTGTATGTTGTGTTCAGGGTCTTCATAGCAAGGACGGAAGGATCCTGCAGGGAATACTAAGCAGTGGGGATGAGACCATGGTGACCAACACAGTGCGGAGGCTGCCGACCCCTGCTGTGGTGCCCCTCCTGAAACACCTACAGACCCTCTTCATGGGCAAGGGACACAAGTAAGTCTCAAGGTCACAACAACTTAACAAATATGTACAAAGGGAAGAGGTACAGTTTTTCTAGAAGTGAATTTTACCTAGATGGACAAGAAAACAGTATGGCACATCGTTAGTGAGAGATATGTAAGTAATGGTAGTGATTGAATCTTGAAATATTCACATGGCTAAGTAGTGCATCTTGTTGGATGAGACAAAGTATTTTAATATAGCACTATGAAGATAATTAACCAACTATTTATGTATTATTCTCCTTCTTTCATGGCCACTAACTTGTATGTATGGGAAACAGTTGACTGTATAAAGAATCTAATACACTGGCTGAGGTCCCACACTTGAACACTCTCCCTTCACACACCACCAGGAATGCAGCATATGTGACATGGGTGCGACTAGTCCTGTACCATCACATGAGTCACCTCTCCACACTACCCGACCGCCAGGAGCTGCTGCGCCCCTTCTACTCCATCAGTGCCACTCGCATCTCCACCTTCATGCAGCTGACGGAGCTCCAAGCACGACTTGACCTCTCCCTCACCCACGTGGCCACCAAGCACCAGGAGGCACAGCAGGAACAAGTGGAACCCAGTGCTCTGCTTATCTACAAGGAAGGTGAGAAAGAGAGAGAGAGAGAGAGAGAGTATAACATTACATAATCTGGCTCCACATTCTTGCCTAATTGCTGTCTTTATTGTGTAAATTATTTTAAATGATTTAATTAAGTGTTGCAGCTTCTTTTGACCTTAACCTTGAATTCCTAACACCATTATGACCTTCCATGCCTTCACTGTCCTTGAACATACTCCCTCCCCCTCCCTCCTCCCTTTGTCCTTGCCGATCCTTCCCTCAATAATGGTCAAGACATGCTCTCACCCATCTTCCCTCCTCCCCATTTCCAACATCTTTCCCTCTCATTTTGCTATTCATCTTTAGTAACAGCCAGTAGTACTACAGCTCCTTCAGGAACTCTCAGTAGTCCTATACACTTCCTTTCCAAACACACACGAGTCCTTCATGCATCCTATAGTAGCATCTCACCCCTTCTTCACCCCCACAGAGGAATCCGATGAGGAGGAGGAGATGGAGATCCCAGGTGGTGTCTCCGAGTCTGAGGACAACTGGGAAGAACTTTCAGATTTTGGGGAAGTGAATGGCCAAACAGATTCTGATTCCAACCCAGAAGAAAGACTACACCTGCCTACCTCCTCCAAACGAGGCATAGAGGAAGAGGAGGAGGAGGAGGAGGAAGAAGAAGAAGAAGAAGAAGAAGAGGGTAGTGAAGAGGACAGTGAAGATCAGAGTGATATGACAGTGGAATTGAACGAAAGTGACGGTGACAGTGGTGATAGTGACAATTGAGAGAGTGACAAGATCCCACTAGCTATTTTTGTAATTGTTTTTCTTACCTGTCGTGCCGTGAGGTCGCTGCTGCTGCTGCTGCTGCCACCGCCGTCGGGAATGTGGCAGTGTCAAGTATCTTACTGTAAACTAAGGGAATTTTTATTTGGGTTTTTAAGACGACTTGACACCCACACACTCACACACACACACACACACACACACACACACACACACACACACACACACACACACACACACACACACACACACACACACACATCCATACATACATCATTTACTCCTCTTCTTGAGCAACAGGATGGGGTATTTGAGGTGAAACCTCACAGCCTTACCCATAGATCAGGCTATAATGCGCTCTAAGATCTCTCCGGCAGGGTAATGGCTGGCAACCATGAGTCCAGCGCGTGATCCTGTAGACCGTTGTGAATGACACACGTAGGTGAAGACTCTGGGGTTTTCTTGCTGTCTTCTTTATGGACATCTGGCAGGAAACAAAATTAACTCTGCAATTTTTTATAAGTGGAAGGAGGCGACAAAGAATGTTAATTTGTTGTCTTGTCTGTCTCTGAAGTGAAGCATGTCATTCATTATTACTACTGGCATCCCTCCTCCTCCTCCTCCTCCTCCTCCTCCTCCTCCTCCTCCTCCTCCTCCTACTCCTCTTCCTCTTCCTCTTCCTCTTCCTCCTCCTCCTCCTCCTCCTCCTCCTCCTCCTCCTCCTCCTCCTCCTCTCCTCCTCTTCCTCCTCCTCCTCCTCCTCCTCCTCCTCCTCCTCCTCCTCCTCCTCCTCTTCCTCCTCCTCCTCCTCCTCTTCTACTTCACGTCTTTGTACACAGCCTGGCAATCTTCATTCAGATATGGAAAGTTTCCCAGTGGACTCGGATAGATATATACACACACCACAGTTCCAGTGTTTGCAGCGTGAAGGGATCAAGTATTTTAAAGACTTGACAGCTGATGAGAATATTTTCTGCCCATAATTTAAATAAGAAAAGTTAAGTTTGTATGATTCTACATACAAATAAAATGAAACTTGTTCCAGCATGTTTTACTTCTATGCACTACAAGGTCGTGCTACTTACCTTTATTATTTAGTTATGAGTCATGATACCGACCTAGATGTAAAAACTAAAATTATTTATTAGGAACTTTAAAATTCATGCAGTTTAGTTACAAATATTTAAAAAAAAAAAGTAACTTAACAATAATAGAAAGTGACAGTGGGTACGTTTAGGCAAAAAAATGACTGGTCCTTATCGTAGATCAAAGGGTGGGGGAAAAAAGGCAATCGTGAAGGGAGAAATATTTTGGAGGTGCGCTGGCTTGGAAGAAAGGAGACCAGTGTGAAGTGTAGGTGATAACCCGAGCCCTGGGGCACCGTAGGGCAGCGGTGAGTGATGGGACAAAGGCTGGGCTGAGGCGGGGCAGCCAAGCGAACCTTCTGCAAAAAAAAAAAAGAGAGGATGGCGTAGGTGGCAGAAGATGGAAGAATGTGTCTAAGAGAGAGAGAGAAGAATATATAAGTAATAATAATGGTAATGTTTACTTCGTTCTACCCAAATTAATTATATAATACAAAACTAATACTATAGGTTATACATAGTGCAAATATTTCACTTTATTGCATCGTATTTTCGTAGCAAGGGGAACTATATTTTCAGTTTGCAATAAATAAAAAGTAATGTTTGCACGCGTGACCACCCTTGAGTGGAGTGGTAGTTACACAGGGACAGCCTTCCGCTACAACAGGCTCAAGGCTCTACTTTTTGTACGACCAGGTAGTGATTCTTTCCCTGGGAGCACGGAAGTAGTGTTACGCTGACGATTGCTTGCTTGCGTGTCTGTAATGCTTCGTAATGGAAATACTGCATCGCTAGCTTGATTGTAAATGTTGGTGTAAGTACGTACGTAGATAGCTGGCTCTGCTGTTGTGTTTGTTATTCATATGTAGTTATCGTTCCCAGCTAGGTTCATGTTTACGATGAAAGCAATTACAGTAATTATTATAACAAATTTGCACATAACCATATAATGATAACTAGCCGAGTGGAGGACGAGTGTTATGTACGATACAGCCACCTTCATCAAACAGCAGGACATGGTCATTACGGAAGGGGCTCATCAAGTGTATTATAATCATACATTTCCTTGCAGAACTAATAGTGCTTGAGGTCGCTCTGAAAACTTCTTGGCCACGACGAACTCCCTCACGCCTGACGGACGACTCCTTTGTGACGTCAGGAGGAGGGACAAACAAGCATAATAAAGACGGTTTTTAAAGATTAAGTAATACTCTAGGGTACACCAGACTGAGATATACTTCAAGCAGATATATTGTACTTACCCATACACTATTGAGTGTATATTGGCGAGGTTATCTTTAATTAAATGTAATCTTATAAAGTAGCGGTGTGTGAAAATACTCGTCGGCAACTGAGCGCGGCCAAGCAGCTACTCGCAGTAGTGTGTTGGCGGTAGTGCGAGGAGGGTGTGCCGCTGGTCCCTCCCTGTGTGGCTGACCTGCTCCCTGCAGGGGACTTTATATATAGAAACGATTGTCAAGTGGATGTGTGGCTCCCAACTCTGGCTTATTACGGCTGTAGTGCCTGGTGTGCCTGTTCATTTGTGCGTGTATGAGTACTGTTTGGGCAAGCAATGAATGGTGAAGTGGTGGTGTGTGGAGGAGGCGGCGGTGGCGGCGGCGTGGGGATGATGAAGACCAGCAAAGTGAGCAAGGCTGGCCCTAGCGGGTGGTCAGCTGGCCACCACCACCACCACCACCATCACCATCACCACGACCCCTGGATCCAGCCCCCGGTCACCACCCCCGCCAGCCTCAGCCCCAAGGAACCCCCCACCAACACCTCCATGGACTCTGGGGTAGCGGGTCTGCGAGACACCCCCGTACACACCCCCGCCCCCATCCACCACCACAACAACACCACTACTGCCACCATCACTACCACCACCTCAACGACCCCCGTCACCATCACCAACAACAATAACAACAACAACAACAACATGGGTACCAAAGGGAACAACAACAATAATAACAACAATAACAATAACAACAATAACAATGAGGATTACGATGTTCCCAAGTTCATCGTTGATCACTCCACCCGCGCCACCTACATGAAGGGCCGCTTCTTGGGCAAGGTAAGTTCACTGCCCCAATCCAGGCTCATCCACCTTCACGCTCTGCACCCCTCCCACCCACCCACCCACCCCGTCCCCCTCGCCCCTCTCACCGCCCGCTGCCTTGGTCGTCCTGCCACCCCACCACCACCCCCTTCCCCCCTCCCTCCACACACACGCCTTCCATGCCCCTTCCATACCCTGTCAACTTTCCCTTGTCATGTTTTTAACTTTTTTTAATTTATTTTTTTTCCTTCACTAAGTACCGTAGTTTTCCTCCCCCTTCCTCTTTCTCCCTTCCTCTTTCGCCCTTCCTCTTTCCGTTCTCTTCACTATGTTACAATCTTACTGTTTCCCTGCCAGCATGCCCCTCCCCTTTTCCCTTCCCCTTTCTTCCCCTTCCACACGATATCTCATCCTCTTCTCACGACGACGCCAAGCCGCCTCCCTTCTCTTCTACGCCTTCAGCACGTCCTTCCCATTCCTCTTCCCTCACTCACCATCACCACTTTTTGTATGGACACAACTCGCCTTCCTTCACACGTGGCCATAGCAGGTGTGTGTGTGAGAGAGAGAAAGAAATATCGTCAGCGCCTCCTTCGTGTCTTGGCGCAGAATAGAGTCTTTGGTTGGCCTGGGACTGCCCCGTCATCCGTGTGCCGGTAACGGGGCGCCCAAGACAAGGTAAGCCTGTGGGCCGTAATTGTTAGTTCACCTGTGATGCACCTTGCGTAGCGGCGGCGGCGGCGGCGGTCCGGACTGCCTCCCTAATATAGCAGCGGACCTACCTACCTCCTCTGCCCCGCCTCCCTTGCCTCTGTCCCTCCCCTGCCGCCCATGCTGGTGTGGGCGGCGATCCTGCCTCCTCACCCCTGCCTCCCTCTGCTACTACTGCCCTGCTCATGTGGGCGGCGCACCCCTCCTCCCTTCCTCGCCTCCCCCTGCCTCAGATCATACCCTGCCGCTCATACTTGTGTAGGAGGTGGACTCTGGTTCCCTGGCCCGCCACAGACCTGCCCCTGTGGTGAGGGCCGGGCCTCACTCAACGCTACCTTCTTCACTGGTCAGTTAAGACAACGCCCCTGACACCCTTCCCACCCTCACCCCTCCCGCCCTCACTCCACCGGCTTGGTGTCCTCGCCCTCACCCTTGGCCACGCACCCTCCACTAGCCTTGGCTCACTCCTCCCTTGTCCTTCCCTGAATTAATGGTGTTTAGCGTGTCAGTCATGAGAGTGTTGACTGATCCTTGCAATGTGGCCGTGGACTGACAGCTCTGATCCACCCTTTGCCGCCTCCCCCTCCCCCCCAACCCCACACACACCAAGGTGATCCCCCGCTATTTCGTTC
>JAXIVD010008679.1:7500-16978 GCA_036785275.1 Cancer borealis | reverse complement strand
GTATGTGTTTGAGTGTATGTGTTTGTGTGTATGTGTTTGTGTGTATGTGTTTGTGTGTATGTGTTTTGTGTGTATGTGTTTGTGTGTATATGTTTGTATGTATGTGAAGAAGAAAAAAACATAGATACAGGTGACGTTGGCATCACTTAACCGGCTTACCGTAACTCACCTGAACCGGACGCACCTTCCAGGCCCAAACGTCATTATCTTGGCCTCACCTGTCTGCCTTACCTGGTCGTGACTCGCGTGGAATTAATCTTACGCTTATCTGACCTCTTAAAACTTTATATTTCCTCTTAACACGGAGAGTCCCTCGTGGTTAGTTGAAGCTGTTTCGGGGCGGGGCACAGGTAAGGTGGGTAAAGGAAGGGTGGTGCAGGTAAGGTGCAGGTAAGGTGTAGGTAAGGGTGTAGGTAAGGGTGTAGGTAAGGGTGTAGGTAAGGGTGTTGGTGTTACCTGTGTGGGTGTATATGTTTTATTTTATTTTATTTTTTTTTTCCAGATGTGTTTTGTGTTGTGTTGTGTTTTTTTTTTTGTGTTTCTGTTTCTGTTTTGTTGGTTTTTATTCTTATTATTTTTGTCTTTTTACGTTTTATTTCTATTCTTTTATTTTTCCTTTTTCCTTTTTTTTTTTTTTTTTTTTTTTTTTTTTTTTTTTTTTGGCTTTTGCGTGTGTTTATCCCATTATCTTAACATTATTCCTTCTTACACCTTATCCTCCACCTTTCCTTCATCCTCTCTTCCTTCATCGAATTCCTCCTCCTCCTCCTCCTCCTCCTCCTCCTCCTCCTCCTCCTCCTCCTCCCTCCCTCCTCCTCCTCCTCCTCCTCCTCCTCCTTGTAGAAAAATACCAGTTATCTCCTTTCTTCTCTCCTTTTATCTTTCTTAATGCTTGTCTTCCTTAGTCTTCCAAAATGCCTTCTTCCTCCTACCTCCTCCTCCTCCCTACCCCTCTGCCCCCTCCTCCTCCTCCTCCTCCTCCTCCTCTTCTTCCCTCCTCCTCCTCCTCCTCCTCCTCCTCCTCCTACAATAGCGAGGGATAAAGGCAATATTTGGAATCACCCAAGAGCAGCCTGTTGATGCCTCTCGTCTTTGTCTGACTATGTTTGTATTGTGTCCTCACCTCCCTCTCTATGCTACCTCTCCCTTTCCTCCCTTTCCTCCCTCCTGTCTCCCCCCTTTTCCCTTCCCCCCTCCTGTCTCTCCCTTTTTCTCTCCTGTCTCTCCCTTCTTCCCTCCTGTATCTCCCTTCTACCCTACTGTCCTCTCCGTTCTTCTCTCCTTATGTATCTCCCTTCTTCCCCTCTTGTATCTCCCTTCTTTCTTCTTCCCTCCTGTATCTCCCTTCTCCTCTTCTGTCTATCCCTTACTACTGCTACTACTACTGCTACTACTACTACTACTACTACTACTGCTACTACTACTATTTGGGGCCTTGCACTATCTTTTTTTTTTCTTTAATTTTTTGTTTTTTCTGATCTACAAACTTTTTTTCATCTGTTCTATTTGGTTTTGGTGCGTCTGTATTTTACTCTAATCCTTTTTTTTTTGTTCTCTTTTTTTTTTCTCTCTCTCTCTCACACACACACACACACACACACACACACACACACACACACACACACACACACACACACACACACACACACACACACACACCTGTATTACCTTCATTACTGCGTCTACTGCTTATTGCAGGTAATTTCCCAGACTATACCATTTCCATAATACTTCCAATCTTTCTTTACTACCAAAATCAAACCTTTTTATTTTTCTAACCTCACCTTGCTGTACTCCACACTTTCATTTCCCTTTAGTTATCCCTCCACTAAGATTACTAATACCTTCCCCTTCCCTTCCCTTCCCTTCCCTTCCCTTCCCTTCCCTTCCCTTCCCTTTCCTTCCCTTAACTTAATTTCCTTAACTGCTATTAACATTACTTTCTATAATAAACAATTTCCATCCTTGTGCTTACCTTCATTAGTTCTCTACCCTGCCTGCTATAGTTCCCCTGCTGCCCCTGCCACCGTAATTCAACCCTTACCTGCTTCTGCTGTCACTACCATTACCCTGCTTGGCGCCCCTGTCCATCCTTCGCCACCAAAACTAATATAATCCTTCTCGCCCAAGCTGTTTAGGACCCACCACCGAATCCCGTCAATTTATTCTCTTTTTATGCAGTGGAATGAATTTTTTGAGCGTTTTCTATCCTGTACGTGGGATGCTCTTTTATTATTATTTTTTTTGATCTTACATCCTGCGTCTACTTTTTTTTTTAATGTGTGTGTGTGTGTGTGTGTGTGTGTGTGTGTGTGTGTGTGTGTGTGTGTGTGTGTGTGTGTGTGTGTGTGTTGTTGTGCATAGTTATTGACGTCTCTCTCTTTCTTTATGTTTTAGATCTTAAGGGAAGGAATGCAACCAACCCTCCGGCGGTGACCTGAAGCAATGGAGTTGAATGGTGAGTTGTGGATGCATTGTTCACTAGCAGTAGTAGTAGTAGTAGTAGTAGTAGTAGTAGTAGTAGTAGTAGTAGTAGTAGTAGTAGTAGTTCTTTCTCTATTATTAATCTTGTGTGTTTTTTCGTATGCATATTTTTCCGTCACTGTTGGCATCTAGTGACCTCAACAAAACCACACAAATGCAGACCTATAAATCAACCATTAATTCACCTTCACCACACCTGCTGCTCAATGGAACAAAATAAGGGGAGAAAAAAGAACGAAAAAAAAAAGCCTTCACCCCACCCCCCCTATAATCTGACTGCACCCATTACTGACAGGCACACTAATACTAATTCTGATTTACTGCTCCCACCAGATAACGAGCTAACCACAAGAATAAATAATTAGATAAATAAGTAAACAGGGAAGAAGGGAATGTGGATAACAGCAGAGAGACGGGAGTAATTATCATGGCGTCTGGCAGCGAGGTGATATTATGGTGGGCCATGTAAACAATGGGCCAAAATATCGTACCTTGTCAGAGGGTTTGGGCAGGTGGGTGTGAAGATGGCATCATTTCTAATTGCCTTCTATGCTATCCAATCCCTTCCTTCTCCTCCTTACCAATCCTTACTAATCCTAGACACTCTTCACTCCATCTCCTTCCTTCCCTCGCTTCTTCTTCTTCCCTCAATCATGTTTTTTTTTCTTCTTCCCCTCGTCACTCACTCTCTCTCCTCTCTCTCTCTCTCTCTCTCTCTCTCTCCTCCAGTCTCCATCCCTCATTTTCCTCTACTTACTCACTTTCACTTTCATGCAATTGCTCTTTAACTCATCTTCTCTTCTGTGTGATGCATTTTCTCCCTCATTCTCTCCCTCATTCTCTCCCCTTATTCACCTTTCCTCAGTTTCCTTCTCTCATATAGTTTCCATTCCATATTTTCCCCTTAAAGTTGCAATGCCTCCCAAATTTCCTCTCTCATTTTCCCCATCACCTCTCGTCTCTTCTATGCACTCTCTCTCCCATTCACATTTTCTCTCCTTAAAGTTGAATTCTCTCCTCTATTCTCCTATCTCATTTTCCTCATTTATCAGTTTTCCTCTCTTTTTTTCCCTCCCATAACCTCTCCTCTTATACGTACTTATCTATATCTCATTTTCCTATACCTGCAATCCTCTTTCCCTCTCACTTTTCCTTTCCTCACTTTCCTTCCTCCCTCACCCCATTCCTCACTTTCCCATACCTGCATTCTCTTTCCCTCTCTCACTTTCCCTCCCCCACTCACCTTCCTTTAGCATAGTAATAGCTGGAATCGAGTAATTAATTGGCCAGGTAAGACAACAGGTGAGAGGAAAAGGTAATTAGGTGACTCTTGATTTCTCACCTGTATTTTAGTATTTTTTTTAGTTTATATATTTTTTTGAGTTGTATTTATGTTTTGGAAAGAATTGATTTTTTGTTTGAAGGTTTGGTTTAGTTGGTTAATTTATTATTATTATTATTATTATTATTATTGTGAGCGAACGAACACGAATCTTGCTCCTGTAATCAGTCTTGCTGTGCGTGACTCGTAATAACAACAAGGAATACCCAAAAAAAAAGATAGACAGTATATAAGAAGTAAAGAATAATAAGCAAGAATAATAATAACGATGAAAGTGTGTCGAAAGTTAACGAGCGAGGTGCGTGTGTGTGTATGTGTGTGTGTGTGTGTGTGTGTGTGTGTGTGTGTGTGTGTGTGTGTGTGTGTGTGTGTATGTGGTGTGTGTGTGTGTGTGTGTGTGTGTGTGTTTAACGATAAGAATGAAGAAATGGGAAGAAGAACAGAGGATAATTACACACAAAAAAAAGTAGGAAAAATAATTAGGAAAGTGTGTGCTTAATAATTACAGAGAATAAGAAAAGAAAAAAACGAAACACGAAAGAACAAAACTACAAAGAAAATACAAAGAAAATAATCTAATCATTCATAATAAAAAAAAAAAACACTTATTCTCTATCTTAATTCCGTTATTTCCCTCAGCCTCATCTACATCACCCGTCCCTCACCCCTTACACCCCTAACACCCCTTTACACCCCTAACATCCCCTTACACCCCTAACACCCCCTTAGACTGCATTCCTAACGACTCATTCCAACACTTCTCACTTCTCATCTCCCTCATTAATCTTTTCCTTAGTGTAATAAAGAGGAATGAAAGATCGCTCCCTTATATGCAAATCAACTGTGCATAACGAGTGTTTAAATTATTTTGTTCCATCCTCGACTCCTCTTTGTTCTTCGTGTTCTTGTTTACGATGGTGGTGTTGTTATCATTTAGGGTTTCGTTGTGTTTACTGTGTGTCATGACTAGCTGTTTGTTCTTTCTATCTAACTCTGTGTGTGTGTGTGTGTGTGTGTGTGTGTGTGTGTGTGTGTGTGTGTGTGTGTGTGTGTGTGTGTGTGTGTGTGTGTGTGTGTGTGTGTGTGTGTGCAGCTGGTGTTAATTGTTTTTGTTATTGTTCGTGTTAGTATAGAATGTGGTGCCAGTGATTTATTTATCTTCCACCACCATCACCACCACCACCACCACCACCACCACCACCACCACCACCACCACCACCACCACCACCACCACTACCACTACCAACACCTCCTCTTCGAACGCTCAGAAATCACGTAATCAAGTCAGAACTAAATATTATGATCCATCCGCCTCCGATCTGCCTCCTGTGTATACTTAGCCGTCTGTTTGTTTTGAGTTTTCCCTCCTCCTCCTCCTCCTTCTCCTCTTCCTCTCCTCTTCTTTTCTTCCTCGACCCCTCCCAGCTGATCGTGACTCATAAAACATCTCTTGACTCATCTTCTCTTCTTTCTCTTCTTCATTTTTTTATTTCTCTTATGTTTCTCTTTCGTCTTTACGTGTATTGTTTGTGTTCTTCCTCCTTTTCTTCCGTTTTGCATAAGAGATTTTGGTTAATTTGAATTTTTTTTTTTTTGGACACACACACACACACACACACACACACACACACACACACACACACACACACACACACACACACACACACACACACACACACACAAACATAACATGAATTTTGACTGGGCTCAGAGGCCCACCCAGCGGTCCGTCCATCTAACTCCACGTCCAGGATTGCCGTGTGAAAAGCCAGGTTATTTAGCTTACTAGGATTACATCAGAGCAGCATGAATAGTCTGTTATATACCTGTGGTCTTGTAATCCCTCCCTCCCTCTCTCCCTTCCTCTCTCCTTCCCTCCCTCCCTCCCTCCATCCAGTCTCTCGCTCTTCCTTCTCATGCTTTCCTGAGATCAATTTTCTTCTACCTTTTCCTCTCTTATCCTTCCTTTCTCCTCTGCTGTGTAAACTTCTTGTGTAGATTCTCATTTTCCTCCTCTATTCCTCCCTTTTTTTCCTGCCTCCAGTCTCTCATTCTTCTTTCCCATATTTTCCTCAGATCAACTTTTCTCTCCCTTTTCCTTCTTTTCCTCTTCGGTGTTAACTTCTCCGTGTAGTTTTTCCATTCTTCTCCCTCTCCTCCCTCTCCTCCCTCTCCTTCCTCCCATTCCTCAGTCACCCCACCAGCGCCTCCCCTCCTGACAGCACCTCCAGGAGTCTGTCACAACCTGGAATTATTAGTTAAATTGTTCTATTGTTATGTTGTTCACTCCGTCATACGTAAACAAGTTAAGTCTTCTCCCTCCCTCATCCCGCCTCTCTTCTCCTCTCCTCTCCCTCCTTCCTTCCTTCTTCTATCCCTCCCTTCGCACTATTCATCATCCCTCCGTATTGCCACTCCTCCTCCTCCTCCTCCTCCTTCTTCTTCTTCTTCTTCGCCTCCTTCGCCTATTACTAATTTCCGACCTCGCATTTTACACATTCCTGTATATATTACTTTGTGTGTCTGTGCATGAATTTCCTGTGCACATATTATTATTGCTGTTAGTGTTATTATTATTATTATTATTATTGTTATTATTATTATTATCATCATTATTATTATTATTATTATTAATATTATTATTATAATTTTGCTTGTCATCGATTTTAATACTTTGTTTTTGTATTAATTTTCTCGTTCTCTCTCTCTCTCTCTCTCTCTCTCTCTCTCTCTCTCTCTCTCTCTCTCTCTCTCTCTCTCTCTCTCTCTCTCTCCTCTCTCTCTCTCTCTCTCTCTCTAGCAATATGATAATGAAGAGAGAAGAGAGAGAGAGAGAGAGAGAGAGAGAGAGAGAGAGAGGAGAGAGAGAGAGAGAGAGAGAGAGAGAGAGAGAGAGAGAGACACACACACACACACACACACACACACACACACACACACACACACACACACACACACACACACACACACACACACACACAGACAGACACACACACACACACACACACAGACAGACAGACAGACAGACAGACAGAGGGATAGATAAAAGGACACGAGTAAAGGGAAAAGAACAGATTTAAGCTTTGGATTAATTAGTGGAACCAGGAAATTGGTGGGGCCTGACAAACTTTTTAATTCCTTATTGGGCCACCGGGTACGCGAGGTAGGGAGAGGAGGAGGAGGAGGAGGAGGAGGAGGAGGAGGAGGAGGAGGAGGAGGAGGAGGAGGTGGAGGTGGTGGAGTGAACTATGAATATTCTCCCCTCTCCCTCCATAGCTTTCTCCATGTATTCCCACGGCTGCTTTGAGTATGAGAGACAGAGAGAGAGAGAGAGAGAGAGAGAGAGAGAGAGAGAGAGAGAGAGAGAGAGAGAGAGAGAGAGAGAGAGAGAGAGAGAGAGAGAGAGAGAGAGAGAGAGAGAGAGAGATGTATTTATTTATTTATTTATTTATTTATTTATTTATTTATTTATTTATGTATTTACCGATCACAGGATTTAAACTCAAAGCCCTACACTCTATAATATTAAATAAAGGTGAATTTATATGAACAGATGAAACCATTAAAACAGTGAAACATTTGAATACTCCACTCGGATACATAACATAACAGCTGCAAAAAAAAAAAAAAAATTAAAACATTGTGATGATTTTAACTTTACAGTGCGAGCAAAAAAATAAATAAAAATAGTCACTGATATAAAAAAAAAAAGAAAAAAAAGAATCCGGTGTATTGTAAGCTGTAATACTTCAATTTATTTTAATCCCTAAGTCAATAGTGGTTATTTTGTCCCCTCCACACACCGTAGGATCAAGTCTTGGTGTCCCTACAGCCATACTTGGTCCTCGGCTGTTTTTCTCACTCCTTGAAAATATTACAAATCCTTAAGAATATGAATTAACTTGAATATGAGTTAACTGGAATATTAGTAACTGGAATATATTAAGATTATTTCTCGTTAAGCTGGAATGTTGTTGGAATTGGAATGTTTTATGTAAGTTTGAATATTTGTCAATTGGTTGGAATAGTAATATTAGTAAACTGAAATATTTAGTTACGAGACATAGGAAAGTATGGTATGTTAAGGTGCAGGTGTGCTTGGAGGTTCATAGTTACCTGTTCAGGGTTAATGGGATGCCAAGTACAGGTGAGATTTATGCTGGGCGATGTACATGGGTTTACGGTTTAAAGGTATAACTCAGTAATGTTGTAGGATTATTTTTTTTTAAATTATTCATGAGTTATATTTTTGATGTATCGCTGTCTACACTATCATTTATTATTATTATTTATCTTGTTTTTTGTTTTTGTGCAAGCCTGTGTGTGTGTGTGTGTGTGTGTGTGTGTGTGTGTGTGTGTGTGTGTGTGTGTGTGTGTGTGTGTGTGTGTGTGTGTGTGTGGATATTTATGGTGCACTATACTATACGTGTTTACATTATAACAGAACGTAAATATTTTGTGATATTCATTTATTTTGAGGCATTATTCAAAGCCTTATTGTTTTTACCCAGGTTACATTTTTTATGCGCTTTTTTATGCGATTGTAAACTTACTGTGACAGAATTACTCCAATTTTCTATTATTAACGAAATATTTTGAATCTTGCAAATACCAAACTTGTATTATATATCCTGGTGTATCCATTTCACGGGGCAGAATGAATGGCAGGGTGTAGAGGCTCGTAGGGGAGAGGGGAAAAAAATGGAATGCTGGAAAAGTATTGACGATTGTACAAGGAAAAAATATATCAAAACCAGGAAAAAACGTTGATGGTTCTGTACAACAATAGGAAAGACACGTCTATATATAGCATTGGTTTTGTTTCTGCTGCATTCTTACTTTATTTACTGTATATTCAAAAGGTTTATAGATCACGAAAATGGAGAAAAGAGTAGACGAGGACAATGATTAAACGAATATATTTAGAAGAAAGAAAGTATAGAGAGAAAATAATAAACAGGTATAAATGGGGACGTGTAGGGATGATCTCGTGCAATTAGGACGCAGAAAAGGTGAATGAGTACACACAGAAAGTATTGAAAGAGAAGAAAGATATATCTATGTCTCCTCTTGTTTGTCTCTTAGTCAGACACAAATGTAGAAGGTGATTTGTATACTAATCCTTATCGTGTCGCTATTTGTGTCTTATTTCTGTTTACAAAATGGTTAATCCTCCTCCTCCTCCTTCTCCTCCTTCTCTGCCTCGACCTCCCGGATCGGCGTGTGAAAGGTCAGGTCGGCTAAAGGTCAAACTCACGCCCGATCGGACACAGGTCAAGCGAGGTCAGGAAATAATGACATTTACACACAACTGGACACACGGTGGCCTGACTGACACACACACACACACACACACACACACACACACACACACACACACACACACACACACACACACACACACACAGCCGAAAAAAGAAGTTAATTTGCTGACATCACAGATTTTTCTAATTACACCAATTTCTTAGAAGTAAAAGTAGAAGAAGAAGAGGCGGAGGAGAAGAAGGATGAGAAGGAGGAGGAGGGGAAAAAAAGAAAGATTGAAGCCGTAAAATAAAGAAAAATGAGGCGGTAGACGGGACTGAAAGGCAAGACATAAAGAGTCCAAAGAATCAAAGGGTGACAGAAGGAAAAAAAGAAGAAGAGAGGAGT
>JAXIVD010008679.1:0-2500 GCA_036785275.1 Cancer borealis | reverse complement strand
TGTGTGGTTACCGCTGGTTAGATCGATGGTGGTAGATACGTCGCAGCTGCTATTAGAACGATGCTGGTTGTCAATGTTGGTTGATAGATCGTGGCCGGTGTGTGGGTGATAGTGGTTGATGGAGTGGATGGCAGTATTGTGAAGGGTTGTGTTTCATTTATGCGACGGCGCGTGTCTCTGGATGGAGGCCGGGGAGTGTGAAATGAAGGTTTGTGATTGTATTGAATAAACTACGAATCTCAATGTATGTGAATAATTTCTCTTTCTCTCTCTCTCTCTCTCTCTCTCTCTCTCTCTCTCTCTCTCTCTCTCTCTCTCTCTCTCTCTCTCTGCTACCATTGCTACATATATACACATTTCCAGTTCACTAGCGTCGAATAATCAACGTTATTTTCTTTTCGCGTTTCACTGAATAATATAAACACGAGCCAATTAACTCTAAATACCCTCACACATTCCCTTCGAAACACTGCCCTCTCCCCGCCCCTTTCCCCCTCCCCCCTACCGCTGGACCGAGAGTTGCAAGATTAATCCCTTGCCCAAAACAAAACTGCTTCCACCCACTGCCTACCTACATGCATACACACACATACACACAGCAGATAGAGAGCAGCATTAATTCTCAAGCTTTTAACTGAACATCAAACAAAAGAGAGAAAGGAAAGCATAGGTGAGCGCAGTGAGGAGGACAACAAAGGAGGATTAGGAGGAGTAGGAAAAGGAGGAGGAGGAGGAGGAGGAGGAGGAGGAGGAGGAGGAGGAGGAAGAGGTAGTCAGACAGGGTGGCACCACAGCACTAGAATCGATATATCCCTGCACCGTGCGCCCAGAGAGTGCCAACGAACACCAGGTGAGAGTGCCACCAACCCCACAACATAAGTGCCACATAAACACACCACTTAATGCCACTCAACACTCCACTAACCACGCTGCCAAGACGGGAAGCACTCCAGGTGTAGCTGCACTCAACACCAACACACTAACTACACCCTCAACACCAGGCAAACACTAGCAACACAACACCAGTATCCTACAACACTATTTCTTCCGACTTGTTACTTCATTCCACAACACAACGCAACACAGCACATCGTTAAATCTTGCAGCAACACACTAGGCTATGATTCACCACACAAGCATCGCAGTCACGCACCACCACACCATTATAGCACCACAATGCACGCACACCACACCACACCACACCACACCACACTCACAAACAGCTTAATTTTACACACCACAACGTTACATCCTCAGTTAGCTCCACAATATGTCCCTTTTTCCTCCCTTTCTACCTCTTTTCGTCCTCTCCCTTCCACCTGTTCTCTTCTTTATTTCTTTCCTCCTCTCTCTGCCCCTCCGACAGATCGTTAATTCCCCTCGTAAGCCCGGGAGGGAAATTAACAAATATTTCTCGGGAATTTAGTCGGAGGGAAGCCAGTTGCTTTGCCTAACTGGATTTACTTTCAATTTCCACAACATATAAAAATTGCCTATATCATTATTATTATTATTGTTATTATTATTATTATTATTATTATTATTATTATTATTAATTACTACTACACTACGACATCAAAACAAGATGAACAAAACCAAAATCAAATCCAAAACCATCCCCTGTCTTCTATATCCTACTTTTCTCTCTTCCTTCTATACCTACTTCCCTATCTACCATTCTTAACCTACCTACCTCCTCCTCCTCCTCTTCCTCCTCCTCCTCCTTCTCCTCCTCCTCCTCCTCCTCCTCCCTTGCCTTGGTGTCGAATTACCCACAAGTCGCCGAATTCTCCCAACACTCGTTCTGTTGTCGTAAGGGAGTGTTCGTCTAGCTTCTTATCGGCGACATTTTATCAGCGTCTCATCCTGGATCGTAACTGCCTGGGGTGATGGGGCGGGGGGGGGGGGGGGAGTTGTAGAGATAGGGGGAGAGAGGGTGGTTGGAGGGGTAGAGGGAGAAGGGGTGTTGGAGGGTTGGTGAGGGGTTGGTGGAGGGATAAGGGGAGAAGGGGCCTTGAGGGGTGGGGTTAAGGGGAAGGAGATGGATTGAGGAAGGGTGAAGGTGTAGTATTAGGTAGAGGAAAGGAGTGTGTGTGTGTGTGTGTGTGTGTGTGTGTGTGTGTGTGTGTGTGTGTGTGTGTGTGTGTTGGAAGGATGAATGTCATTTTCTCTCCATCGTATTTTTTTTTTCTCTCTCTCTCTCTCTCTCTCTCTCTCTCTCTCTCTCTCTCTCCTCTCTCTCTCTCTCTCTCTCTCTCTCTCCATCTGTTCGCAAAGATAACAATGAGAAAAACTACAATATCAACAACAACAACAACAACAACAACAACAACAACAACAACAACAACAGCACTAACTCACCTTCAGTAGTAGCTGCCTCACTTCCTCACTCACTCACAGGAGAAGAAGGAGAAGGAGACAACAACAAAAGTGAACTGGTGCTGAACTTGGCTCACTCACCACATCGAGCTGTTTACCGCTTCCAAACAGGCACCACCAC